>VYZR01015337.1:0-28031 GCA_013400675.1 Oxylabes madagascariensis
GGCTCCTGCACAGCTCCTCCTGAACAGCCCCGCGGAGCTGCGGGACCAGGATGTGCAGCAGGAGCATCACTCACTCCTGCCCGGGCCATCCCCTGCCCTGGGCGTTTGCCAGGGCCTGCTTGGGGCAGGGAACAAAGCAACCCCCACGCTGGCATCTCCTAATTCTTCTTTTCCTCATACCCATACTCACTGTAGGAACACGGTGACATCAAGGACTTGAAAAGTCAGGTGAGGTGAAGTTTGCCCCCAGAAATCTGGGTACTGCATGAAATCAGTTCCAGTTTGTCTTGCTCGATTGGCACTGTGTTTCTACATTCTCATTTTTACCTGCTTGCCTTTCTACGTGATCCATACCTTGTATTTGGGTCAATTAGCACTCCCTAATGAACACTGGTAGCCAAAGGCATGCAGATATCTCAGGAGCAACTATTATAAAGTCATCTACAACTTCCTCTGAGCTGTGTGAACCTTTGTACACTCCTAAAAGTTACAGCAATTCAGAACATGACTAAGGGAGATGGGTAAAGGAGAAAACCCCCTACTTTGCCTTTTGACACGTGTGTTAGACAAATTAAACTTATATTGCACAAATGTGTGGATTTTTTTCAGCTCTGGTTAATGTGCCTTTACTAACAATTCATTTATTTCAAATATAAAAAAACCTCATTTTACTTGTTGCTTCATATAGAGACATCAACCACAGGGTTTTGTACTAGTTATAATTTTTATAAATTTCAAACAAAGTGTGGTTCTACATAGGTCAGAGTGGCCTAATTACAGGAAGTTCATTTGCACACTTTTTTTCTTGTAATAAATTCATACATTCTGTCTTGACTGGAAAAAAGGACAGGTAATTCTGTGCTTTTTCCCTGTCTGATTATCTCTCATCAGTCACAATATACAAATACATCATTATCAACACCATGGAAATCATGTAAGAAAAACAAACTGTACCAATTCTCAGCTGGGGAGAGGAAATCTTAGCAGCTATTTCAGTCCAGCTGCAAGAAGAAATACACATTTTGGATCTTTTTTCTTATTATTCTTATATATTTCTAATCATATATATATATATCTGAAGTCTTTGAGTATTTTTGGAAAGGAAGCACATGGCCTTTCTCATACCCAATCCTGTTTGAAATATCAAGACTCTAAGAAAATCATAGATAATGAAATGGCTTCTCATCACACACACGACCAGAACATAAGACACACACAGAGCTTTGCTGTCACTGGCGAGAAAAGCCAGAGCTCAGATGTGGTTTGGCTGCAGCTGTTTGTGTTCAAGACAACGACCACTGGTCTGGTTCTCCACCTGGAGGGGTTCGAGGTGAGGGGAGAGGATCAGACCTGACTCTATTTTAGCCTGGTTTACTAAAAGCAAGACTTGTGTGTCGTGCAGCCGCCCATCTCTGTGCCATTGGTGCCAGTCAGGAAGGGCTCTGCATCCCACCCACACCTGAGTGAGCAGGGTTGAGGGCAGTTTTGAGGATGTGAAGTTGTCTCAAGTTTTGCAGAAGAGCAGCAGAGCAGAGGGAGGAGAGCCCAGGCAAACCTCAGCCTTGAGGCCAAGGTGACCACACCACCAGGGAGCACAGCCAGGCACGGGGCCAGCAGCAAGGGCTGCTGCAGCACGGATTTACCTGGGATCTGGGGTCTTCTACAGCCAAAACTTAGTCACAACCATTACTTTTAAATGACTTCTAAATGGTCACTATATCATCTCTAAACAACATTGAAATGAAATCCTTATTTGAAAACTATGATTTTTAGGTCCATCTACCTGAAAAGGATGGTGTCAAAGACCTACAGACAGAATAAGCATACCCTAAGATACACATTAGTCTTGCTGGACTTTACCAAATCATCTTCTAGACTGTATATGGAGAGTCATTCCCTTAATTATCACCTTGCTTGACAGAAATACACTAATTAAAAGACTATCCTGCATACTATTTAAAAAAATCAAAAAGTCATCAAACCCCATTTTGTCTCATCAGCAAAGCCAGAAGATTACTCCTTTGTGGGCTGCTCCAGGACTTGTTAGCAGCCTGGTGTGTCACTGAACTCATTCTTTCCCAAAGCCAGCCCTGCAGTGACCCTGTCTCGCTGACTCTGAGCCAAATGGCCCTGTCACTGCCCAGGAGACCCTGCCAGGGCTGCCCTGTGCCCTGGGTTGGGAATGTGGAGGCAGAAACAGCTCCTGGCACTGCAGGAAGGTTACAGACACAGTTAATGGTTGTGAGCTCCCTGCTCAGGCTCAGTGTGCCCGAGGAGCTGCGGCACAGTCAGCTCCCAAAGACCAGAGTGCTGTGCCACTGCTGCACAGCCACGGGACAGAGAGACCTGGCATCCCCAGGGCATCTATGGGGCAGATGCAAACTCTGGTCCAGCAGGATAAAACATTTTTTGGGGGAAAAAAAATAAAAAGTTTTCAAAAGTAGGGAGGAGAATGCAATAATCCAGCCCTTGCCTTTGCGTTGCCATGACAGATGGTCTGGAGTTGGGAGAGGACCCTTTTCTTCAGTTACCCCTTTCCCTGCTCCTGCTCTAGACTGCTCCACAGGATGCTGCCAGTGGCACTCTTGGAGGGCACATCAGGGCATATAGGGTTGAATGCTTTGCTTTTCCCTGGAGGGTCCCTTATTTTTATATACATGATAAAATTAGCATTTAGGGGAAAATTCAATAGCTCCCATTTTACAGGAAGGTTTCAGGGCACCAGGGGATGTAGGATGAGCACACTGTCACCCTGCTCATGCAGAGGTAGGAAATGGACTGACAATACCTGACTTCTCATCTTCAGTTCAGAGACTTCCCAGTGCCATTTCACAATCAGAATGAGATTCCTCAAAAATAAAACTTCAAAGTGCAGGTTTTTGTCTTTCCATCTATCAGCAACATCACAAATCTTCATTTTGGCAGTTTCATACACCCAAGGTAATCCTTCCCCATCTCTCTCTCCTACACACAAAAACTTATGATACTCACTAATGTGCAATCAAAGCTCCCTAACCCTTCCCTCTCCTATGCTTAGGGCAGGGGTAGACAGCAGCACTGTTCCTGTGCAAAAATTACTGAAAATAATAGAGAAACCAGAATGAACTCATTTTAGAGAGAGGATAAAGTAATTGCACTCTAAGAAAATGTCGCTGCATATTTCCTTCAGGGACTGAAAGGAATCAATTCTTCCTGCAAGATGCTGATAACCATAGTAGACTAAGAGAATTCAAGTTCCTGAGAGCCGAGATGTCATTTTTGAGGTAAATGACCAACAAAAACAGGCAAGCTCCTACCTCTGTAGGACAGAAATAGCTTCCAGAAAGGTACAGAACTCCCAGGTCCTTTAGTCATGAAAGGAAAATGTCAAAAATCACAGAGTTTAGATATGGAGGGTTAGAAGAGCCATGGGAATCAATCACCACAGTGCAACTTATAATCAAGCAATAAGTCTTCACAGGCAAAAAAAAAATCTGGCTAAGTTTTTACCTGCTCCAAGGCTTTTTTCTCAAACAGGACTATCTACCTGTTCCACAGCTATCCTGACTCACACACTAAGGTACTTGCAACACCAGCCTCCACTGAGACACAAAGGAAAACATTCAAGTCCCTGCAAAGGTGAGAGCAGAAATGATACACACACCTACTGCTTTGCTCAGAGGCTCAATTAGCAGAGTGGGTTTTGGTTTTGCTTCATCTCCATTTCTAGTGCCTTTAGTGCCCTTTGTTATTTACATAAAGCACCACTAGTCTGAGGGTTAAACAAAACATCCCTAAGTGTGAAAGCCACTCAGTCACTATTGAGCTTCTTCTGGGCTCGTTTTTACCAGGCTGATCTTTAGCTGTTTGCAACCCTCAGTCAATATTTATCTTTACTAAAGTACTAGCAGCTTTTGTGGGACCTAAGACCCAATTACCATCAAAATGCCTTCATGCCTTAACACCTGCTCTAAATGAGCTAATGGCTTGTGTAGGAATCATACCATCTGTAATCACTTTATATTATACATTACATCCTTATGTGGCAGAGATTTGGTACAGTCCTTTCATCAAACGTCCTGGAAAGAAGTATTTAACAACAACACTTTATCCACTCATTGGAGCATCTAATGCTCACTGCCTATTTGCAATGCTTAAGTATATTCCAAATCGGGGGTGAAATGTATCTACTCATAGCCCAGCACACAAGGAAAGCATGCAGTCTACTCAAACATGTGAGACTAAATGGCATTCAACTGAATTCTCGGCACCAAATGCAAAGGGTTGTGATCCAGCAACCAGCGACTGTAGAGAGGGCAGAGGAATGATTTAGTAAAAAGAGTTCAAAGTGTTCTTTGTCACAGTAGCTGTTACACGTCTTTACTTCCCTGCTTAGCCCTGCACCACTCCAGGTGTGGAATGCTGAGTGCAGCAGGGAGTCACGTCACCGCTGCACCGAGCCTCTCTGATGGTCCCAGCCAGAAGTCTCCTTCCCACAGCCACCCTCAAGTGGGGTGTTTTTGGTGTTGACCGACAGCAAAAAGGGCACATTTGTGATGATGTATCAGCTGGAATTAAGGAGGACAGGGAAGGCACAGCCAGAGGCAAGCAAATGGAAAAACCTCCAGGTGACCCCAGGGTGGAACAGGGACTCGTAACCACCACGTGCCCCTCTGCAGTGATGTGGTGCTCAAGCAAAGTTGCCAAAAGGTGCGTGCATAGAAACTCTTCAGCTCTGCTGTCGACCTAATTTAGGCCACATCTTCTGAAACAGTTTGATAATGCGAGAAGCATTTTTCTCCTCTAATACTGAAGGTAGCTTTGATGTTTTCTGGGTGTTTAATGCTCCTTTCAAGTTTGTTTTTCCCAGCTTGCCAGGTGGACAGCACAGTTCTCATCTGTTCACATTGATAAAATTTTAGTGAATTATGAACCTCAGAGCTTGTGAGAAAGGCAGCTTTGATGCAGTGTCCACCCAAGATAAAGGCAGGTGGACGGGGTCCTGAGGAAGGCTGGTCCTGCTGTTCAGCTGCCAGCCCTCTGTTCTGCTGGGAAGCTTTTGGCCACCTCGCTTTCCTTCGTGTCTGACTCTACTGAGGCTGTGCTGCAGGAATCGTTGTACGTGTCTGAAAAGGAGGACATGGGCATTGTCACTACAATGTGTCTACAGGATTTTCCATCTAGAGTCCTGAGGTTCTTTGTTAAAAGCCTGGAATAAAATAAAACATAAAATCACAATTCTACTGCTCTCCTGATTCCCTCACGAAAGGCAAGGCTCTTTTGGTGTGTAACTGTAATGTGTGCCTGGCTTTGTTTTTCTTTTGAAGCACTGGACATGCCAGTGAAATGAGAGCCATCATTGGGCTGGTGAGGAGAGGACTGACCTGTTATGGAGGTGAAGGAGCAGCAATTACCAAACTCCCTTTACACCACGGCAAAGAATCCTGAGGTTCAAAGAGGATTTCCTCCACTTTAACAAACTGACCAAAAAAATCAAAAGAGATCAGTGACTCAGAATAAAGTGCTGGTGGCTCTCCATTGCAGATCCCCAGGGAATGGCTGTGCCAGATTTTGCTTTCTTCTGCTACTAGAAGAAAAGCAGGACACATTTTGGTAAATTATATTTAAGGATGGACAAATATTAGTCTAGAATTGTAAACCTTTGATCTGCAGAGTTGCTCAGCTTTTCCAGTGCAACCTGTTTGGGTGTTAGGTCAGAACCAAAGCTGAGAACGAATGACTTTTAGTGCTGATTTGGCTGAAATCTTGCCAGAGCAGCCCTTCCTGCAGCTTTTGGAGCCAGCTGTGAAATATGATGAAGGCAGTAATGGTTCATGAAATTTTAATGTGTTCAAACCTAGGCCAGAAGCACAGCCCTGATGCTGGTCTACATCCAAAGTCTATCCATGCCAGGATCAAAGCTGTCCTGCAGGCACACCCTGTGTATGAGACACTTGGGCTCACTGTGAAGCAGCCAGTACTGATAGCCACAGCAGTTGGATGGGAGATTCAAGTTCTGCTCAGAAAGGGGAAAACAATTTAGCCAGGCCAAGGAAAGCTGCTGTGCCTGACTAGCTCTGACACCCAGGCACCAAATTTAAGGTTACCTCAGCCATGTCACCAGAGACTGCAGCACAGACATGCACTCAGGTAAGTACTTTAATACAGAAAGTGCACTTTTTATCACTTTTTTTTTACTATCTCATCTTTTTTCAGTATGGAGAAAAAACCACCAAACCAGTAACACATTTTCTCTATTACCTGCATTGCTGCTCTTAATTATGTTGTTACTGTCCCCCTCTGCTGGCTGCAATATACTGGAGGGAACCCAGTCGCTCTTCTCAGAGACCAGTTTCTTCACTAACCTGAAACTCAGAAAACAGTCAGTGAATTTCCCACATTGCCTTTCCCTGGGTTGTGTTTCTTAGAGGTGCATGTTGGGCTGTTATTTCCTAAACTAAGGAAGAAGGCAGAGGACCCAGGGCAGTCCTACAGGTATCCATACAGAATCACAGAATCATTAGGTTGGAGGAGACCTTCAAGATCATTGATCTGCAATCACTATGGATGAAAGAACACTGTGCAAGAGATTTGAGTTAAATACTGAATTAGGCATTTCAAGCTGGCAGAGATTTCTTCTGTAGGCAATTGTGCTTTATCATGCGCAGGTTAAGTATTAATCAAAATTCAGATAGACCTGTTCTCTGAATTTAGACTTTAGGCTTAATCCACCAGCCATTACTCTGATAAAAAAAAATTGGGTTTGTGACACCAGGTGAAGTTATCTGGAAAAGTCTGAAATTACTTTTTTAAAGACTCAGAGTTTTCCCTCAGCACACAGGGACAGTCTGTTCCTGTGCCCTCAGGATCTCTGTTTTGAAGAACACCCACCTTTCATGGATTCCTTTGTTTTTAAGGGCTGCTTCCCAAGGAACTCTCTGAATAAGTCTCCTAAATAGGCCATAGTCTGCCCTCCAGAAGTCCAACATAAAAGTCTGATTGATGTTCTTCCTCATTTCACCAAACATTGAGAACTCTATAATTTCATGATCACCCTGCCCCAAGCAGCCTCCAACCATCACATCTCCCACCAGGCCATCTCTATTTGCCAACAGGTCTAACATAGTCCCTCCTCTGGTGGGCTCACTCACCAGCTGTGACAAAAAGTTGTCCTCCACACACTCTAAAAACTTCCTGGACTGCCTCTTTTCTGCTGTATTAAGTTCCCAGCAGATGTCTAGTAGGTTAAAGGCACCTACAATAACAAGGGCTAGTGATCCTGAAACATTCTCCAGCTGCTTATAGAATAAGTTGTCCACCTCTTCCTGGTTGGGTGGATGATATCAGACTCCCAGTAGGATGTCAGCCTTGTTGGCCTTCCCCTTAATTCTCACCCATAGGCATTCAACTTCATCACCATTACTTTCAATACCCATGGCATCAAAAGCCTCCCTAAAATAAAGGGCCACCCCTCAACCTCTTCTCCTTTTCCTGGCTCTTCTGAAGAGCTTGTAGCCATCCAGTGCAGCACTCCAGCTCTGTGAGTTGTCCCACCATGTTTCTGTGGTCACCTACAGGTGTCAGTTTCTTCAGTGACAGATGGTGACCCAGTATCCCAGAGCAAGGTCACTTGCAAGCAGGCTGTGTGACAAGGAAGCAGAGCCTTGTCCCGTGGTTGGGACACTGCCTTTGGGCTTGGCAGTGCTGGGTTCATGGTTAGACTCAGTCTTGGAGATCTTTTCCAACCCAAATGATTCCGCGATTCTAAATTCAGAGCTGGAGAAAAGGAATATTTCGTATTATCCATCCCTCTTGCTGTAAATATCACCCCAGGGTGGATGAGTTTATTTCACTTCCCAACTACTTCACCCTATGGAACTCACTCCCTTCTTAGCTGTGTGTCAGCTCTGAATGAAGGGTCTGACTGCATTTCAAGATCAGATCTTCTCCCTCCAAACTGCCTGTGAAGGGAGAATTCAGATGCCCAGGCAGGTCTGTTCCTAACACTCACTTGGCAGTAAGAGAAAATGAATACAACAAAAACATACGTGAGCTCAGAGGGCCAGACTCACTCCTCTTTGTCAATCACATGTTTAAACTTTTGGGGCTAAAATTGCTCTCAGTGGAAGGTGGGGCGATTTTATTGATCTATCCTACCAAAGGGTGCTGCCTTTGACAGGTGTCCTTCTGGTGTCAAAAGCCCAACTATTCCCATCCATTTCCTTTACACAAACTTGTCCCCTTAAACCTCATGTCACAAGCATTTGGGATCAAAGCCATCCAGGTGGAATTAACCAAAGCTGCTTTGTGTGTTCATGCCTCCCACTGCCTCTTTCATGTTGTGCTCAATGGGTTGAGTGGATTTGGATTGATTTTGAAGAGACTTTGACGTTATTCTGAATATTTTCCATCTTTTCCAGGAGGTTATGGCTGTTCTACCTGTCCAGTTCTGTCTCTCTGCCATACTCACCATTGACCATTCTCTCCTTCCTGCACAAACTGCACTAAATCTCCATCCTCAAGAGTAAGAGAATCTGGGAAACAGCTCTCAAAACTGCCTTCGACCCGGAAGAGATTGCTCCCCTAAAATGAATGAAACGAGGCATCAGAAATACAATCTCTGTGGATGAAAGAACACTGTGCAAGAGATTTGAGTTAAATACTGAATTAGGCATTTCAAGCTGGCAGAGATTTCTTCTGTAGGCAATTGTGTTTTATCATGCACAGGTTAAGTATTAATCAAAATTCAGATAGACCTGTTCTCTGAACTTAGACTTTAGGCTTAATCCACCAGCCATTATTCTGATAAAAAAAATTGGGTTTGTGACACCAGGTGAAATTATCTGGAAAAGTCTGAAATTACTTTTTTAAAGACTCTGAGTTTTCCCTCACTTTTGTAGCAGGCAAAGTGACAGCTTACAAGCATGGGTGACTTTTTATGATCATCATCCTGATCAACAAAAGTTTTGTAATAATCTTCCAAAACGCCAGATCAAATTTTCATCTTCTGTATTTCCACACATCCATGGATTTAAGGCTGGTATGAACCCAAACTTTGCAGGTTATATTATGATCCTTAGAGAGGAGTAAGTTGTGCTGGGAAAGGGCAGTGTAATTTTAAAAAGCAATTACATTGTTGGGGTTGGTCTCTTCCTCCAAATCAGAAGAGTTGGAGAGTTCATCCATGCTGGAAGGGATGGCTTCGAAATCTTCAAATGTGTCTAGAGAAGGCATTTGTCTGCTGGGCCAACCTTTTCAAAAGAGATAAACCAGAAAGAGTTAGCTATCAGACATTAGCCTCTTTGAGAACCAGTCTTTGTAAAATAAACGTCACAGGTTCACTTCCCACTCTTCCACTTACCAAAGTGCTGGTACTTTTTTATAGCTTATTCCATGGTTTTGCCATAAAAATTATGTCACAGCCATTATTCTGTCTCTAAAAGCCTGTACCACTCGCTGTCCCTGGTGTGAGAGCAGCCTGTGTGGCTGCAGTGTTCATACCCATGGATACTTCAGTGATCAGCATTGCTCTTTCCCTTCAGCTCAGGAGGTACAAAAAACAAGGACCAGGAATCTTCCTGCAGAGCAAATGATAACTTGTGCTGACATGACTTTTAGAAGGCCACGATCATTCAGTTTCCAGCTTACCTCCACATGTTTAAGTACAAAGCCTTGGAATTTTGGTTGACTTCTTATCTCCATCTCACCCCAAGGTGGTATTACCACCTGAGCAATTTACAAGACTATACCATGGAGCAGGCTGCAAGTGCAGGGAAGGGACAGAGTAAACAGCAAGGCACAAAGACAACCAGGGGGGTAAGGAGAGAACTCAGTCATATTTGTGCTGTTACCTGTCTTACTGCACGATTTTCACCAGAACCACCCCAACCCAGTGGAATGGACTCAGTGAGAGATTTACAGCCCAAGCTCGACAGCCAGTCTCTCTTCACCTAAAAAGGCATGTCCATAGGATGTGTCCTGAGGGAAACTGAGGCTGAGCCCCATAAGACCTGTCTGCCTGAGGCTCCCATGGTGCAAAAGTAGCTCAGGTTCTTTTGTGCAGATGGAATCATCATCTGCACTTTCCTGCACTTGATATCTGCCCCATTTCTGGTGAGGAGGGGGATGACTACAGTCCAGCTCAGAGGAAAAAGACCTTGCATCTACCAAATGATTCTGCAGCCCTGACAAATACAACCTGAATGGAGTCAGTCAACTTACCATGTGCCTTCCTAATTAATCTACCTGCTGGGCATTAGCTGATTCACAGGGACTTGGGCTGAGCAGATGCTGAACCAAGTTCTTTACATCCTGTGGGCCATTGCTCTCAACAAGGCAAAGTTCTGACCACAGGGCATGGAGACAGATGCTCACACAGTGGGATTATGCACATCCCAGCACTCTCAACCCACACCAAAACCTGGCCTGAGACAATACAAAACCCAAGCCAGGCAGTTCAGGCAGTAAACAAAAAAGCGATCTGATCTGGAAGGAATAGATTTATTAATTGGTTTATTTAATCCTGTCCCATGCACATCCTCCCTGCTATAAGCACTGGTTGGTGCAACACATGGTGATGCAGCTCTGCAGCCCCTTCTGCCAGCCAGGGACTGTCTGCTCCAGCAACTGCTCCCAGTTACAAGGGACACAGGGACCTTCTTCCAGCAGAGCTGCATCCCCAGCTATCGCCCCACAGGTATGGTCTGGTCATCTGTACTTTTAACGGTGTAAACCAGCCTCTGAAGTGACACTGTCCTGTACCAGTTTATTCACACCAGCAATACTAGCAAAGGTCTAAACATATAAGAATACGCTGATTCTAATTAACTTCAAATTGCTACTGAAATTTTAGTTCAAATTCACAGTCTGGACTACAAACACCAAGAGAAAAAGAGACCACAGTCTTTTGCCACTGTCATTTAGAAACCTCACCTGCAAGAATGCCTTACAAATACATGCATGAGCCTCCCTCTTCCATACAAATCACTATTCTTATTTCAGAAACTAAGAAAAAGCTTGTTTCTCATGCTTAATTCTTATAAAATAAGACAGATCAATTTCTGAGCTCTCTGCTTTCAATTAAAAGAATTATTTTATCCTGACCTCAGAAAACCAGAATCTGGGGCATTGTTTCTAAGCTAGTGATCCAAGCTCGTTCTTTCATTGTTTTGATGGGAAATATTATTCACCAAAAGACAAAACTCTCCTTGTAATAAAGAGAGTAAATATTATCATAAATTTAGTTTGCACTCTCAAATTTAGTTTACAAATAATTTTGTTTACCTGTCTGTGAAGCAGATCTAGGTACGGATCTCGTGGTGGAACCAGCATTACATTTAGTCTGGGCCAAAATGGTGTTCTCAAAAGCATCTGTGACAGGAAGTACAATTTGTGTCTTCAAGGTGAAACAGTGACTAGACAACCAGTACAAAGTGAATTCCTGCATCACCTCTGCAACTGACAGTCTCTTTAACAAACAGGTGGACTGGGGTCCAACAGTTATAAAAGAGGAGACACATGACCAGCACAAATGAGTGAAAGGACAGCAGCATTCCACAGAAAAACTGTAAGTCTGAGAAGGACAGAGAACAGCGAAATGAATCAAACAGAAGTATTGATGTTAATTAAGGAAGACAATTGCTGAGTGAACAGTGCAGTGTTCTATTTCATTACAGCATCCTTACCCATTTTTAACATATTTTCCTTGCAGCATTTCAAATAATTTTGTAGGTGATAATTTATGGTTTTGATTCTAATCCATACAGCAGCTAAATGGGGACCAGGGAGACCAGAAATTAATGTTTTCTCTCTTGATGAATGCAACAGAATTTTGGGGGGGAATCCCTTGTGTTATTACCGCAATCAGAGTCCTGGCAATAGCAGCAATATCTTCTGATAAAGGGGTGATAATGTTCATTGTTTCCTACTCAAAGATACTCAGTCTGGTGAGGGTTGCTGTGCAGCAGTACCTTGCTTTTAACCTGTGAGCAGCAAGTCAGTTGTATGCTGCAAATAGTTCTTGCACCTTGAAATCTGCCCTGCCTCTGGAGCCACTGGGGATGCTGACATCAGGGCATCTGTCAGTGAGGAAAGCGAGGCATAAACCCCACACTATGGGAAACTCTGGTGCGGGGTGCCGGGACGGTTCTAAACATAGTGCCAGGGGTCACTGGAAAAAGAAAATATTCTGCAAACAGCAAAACTACTTCTGCTGCCTCTGAATTGTTTCTTCCAACCTCTCTGTTCCAGCCTTTTCTTCTGCTGGGAGTGCCATGGGAGATTGCTCTGATATCTCACCAATTCCATCACTGGCTTGTTCACCGGCTCTTCCTACCAAGTTTTGGTGCAGAACAACACAATGCAATGAAAGGATTCCTCAGCCCACATCTCTCTCCTGCCTGTCCTGCAGCAGAGGTACCTGGCTCCTTGTGTCCCCCTGAGGCAAATGGTCAGGTAAAGGGGAAAGCTGACAGTGGAAGCTGGTGATCTTTCAGTGGCTGAGGAACAGCATCCCCATTTAACTCTCTGGTATTGTTTATTAAACAGTAATTTATGAATCTGCTGCAACAAACTGGTGGAAATTCTGCTTGTCTGAAATGAAACACTGCACCTGAAATAGCTATTAATGCACAGTCTAGCCTCCCCTGTAGTCTTCATGCACACGGCTCCTGCTTCTCTCATTAGGAGTAGAAACTAACAAGGGAAGAGGGATGCAAGTGGCCAGACTGCAGGTGAAGGTGAAAAGTAGCCCCTTGGCTCCCTGTGCTGCTCCCTATGGAGGGAGGCAGAGCCAGGCAGAAAATCCAGATCCAGGTGATGGTCTAGAGCTTTACTTCCCAAAACAGGCAGAGAAATTGAGGTTTAATTTAGGCCCATGCCTAGGTGAATATGAATGCAGGGGACAGGACAAGCTGTCTTTATGCCAATTATGCAGATAAACTGCCCCCAACCCCCTAATGGACCCCAGTGTCATCCACCAGCTGTGATGAGATGTGAATTCTGTGAATAATATCAAACGAGGTTTTCATGCAGGATGGAAATACTCCTACCTTCAAACCCCAGGGGAGTTGGGTCACTCTTTATTTCATGTCTCTTGACTTTAACTGCAGGAACAAGGGGACCTGTGTGAAGTTTACAGAGTCACAAGGCTGTAATTATTGTTAAAGGAGAAACTTGCTTTCCTACCACCTGAAAACACTAACTACCCAACGGTTTAATTTCACCCAGAAGAATGACCAACCCCTATGTTTTGGTGGTGAAGATACACACTTCTGAGAAGTGGATAGGGAACAGACTCCTTTTGTCAAAAGACATTGAGACATCACAGCAAAAGAATCTGCTTCCCTCCAGGTCTCACAGATGTTCCCTCTCACTCTTGCCCAGGAGATGGCACTAAGGCAGCCGGACCCGCAGTCCCAGCCTTCACCCGTGGGCTGGCAGGGCACAGCCCACAAAGACAACGCTTCTGACCCACAGAACTGGGGTCACCAGCCACGGGTCCGTGTGCAGCGCCTCTCCTGTGCCCAGACTGCACATGTGGGGAGAGCTGAACTGTCAGGAGTGAGGGTCAGACACAGCAGCAGCTGCAGCCTCAGAAGTGATGGCCACAACACCCTGGATAGATCTGCATTTGGGCTGATGCTGAGACAAGGCTCAGGCTTCAGTTCTTTTGTCGTCTCAAATATTTTCTTAAAGCAGATGCTGTAAATAAAACATTTAATTGAAAAGCACTGATTCTGTTTTCTAGCTTTGAAAATCATTGCAGAAGTAGCTTTCTCAGTATCTCAAGAGATTGCCAACACTCTTTTGGCAGACAGGATTCTAGGATAAGACTTTCTGGTATGAAACTCTAACAAATTTTAACTTTCATTGCAATTCACACATGCTTTCTTTGATAAACCACACTAAAGAACAACCCTTGGTTGCCCATTTCCTTTGTACATATGTATGTCATTCTGTTCCCCAGCTTTGAAAATAATTATTAGGAAATAAGTCAGTCTTCCCATAATTCAGCAACCGATTATGTATTTCTGAGCTTTGCTGTGGGCGAAAAGCTGTAATTATCTTTTCTCCTGTGCTATGCTCATGACTTCCATGTGAGGATGTTCCAATGCTGTGGTCTAAAGGTGCTGTCAAAGAAGTATTTGTAGGTAGTGAGACTATTGCATCCTTCCTCTGCCTATCAACCCCACCGTGCCCTCATTCCCAGACAGCCTCATTGCAGCCAAGGATCTGGCTCACATCCTTCACAGCTGTTGGGAAGGCAACAGACACTGAGCAACTTTCTTCCTGATAAGTATAAAGCAAAGATTTTTATACAGATCAATTCTGCTATTTTTACTTCTATTTTGATTTGTGAATTTCCTTGAAAATCTTAACCTTGCAAATCAGTTCTTCCAGTCCATTCCAGGAACTGCCAAAAGGCAGTATATTCAGAATTCCATGTAAGACCGTATGTTCTGTTGTCAAAATTGTCCCTGACATGTAGGCATATGTGCCCACAATGCTACTGATTTTCAACACAATCAACTAGCCTAAATGCATGGGTTTCTTTTGAGTTTAAATCGAGGCACTAGTACAGTAAGTTATATTTTGTAAAAGTGCCTTTTCTAAAGCTAAATAAAGCACATAAATAAAACTTCCATAAGCTCCCACACAAACTGCATGGAGTTGTGCATTCAGCACCCAGCTCCCTTACACATAGGAAAATCTCCCTGAAAACACAGTTTCTAATCATGACAGTGATATTGCTAAACATGATTAAAACTGGCATCTATTGCTTCTCTGGTTTTGCCTTGATTTCAGGCTTTCTTTATAGCTGAGATCTGCTATCCAATGAGGAGATTCTCTCCTTCTTGAAAGCAAAAATCCTAAAGAGCTTTAAGAAAACAGAAATAATTTCAACTGAACATCAGTTAATCCAAACCAGGGAGAAGTTGGAAACCTAACACCACATCAGCCAAAAATAAATCCAATTTCCATGGACTCCAGCAACACTTTTTGAAGCCTACAATGGAGAAACTGGGAAGAGTCACTCTGTGTGCTGGCATTCAAAATGTCCTGGCCTGCCTCCCTGCAGGTGTTACACTCGTGCTTACTCTTCTTCTACTGGAACCTCCTGCCTTTGTGAAAACTGAGCCTGGGGTACTCACCCTGCGAGCAGCATGGCAGTGAATGTGTCAGGCAGCAGGCAGGGAGAGGGGGAGCTAAGCAAGCAGCATGACAGTACCTTTGGTCACAGCAGAAGCATTTACTGTGGTGCTGATGGAGGAGGCTAGGGAAAAGCGACGGGTAACTTCTCTGTCCTTAGACTCTGGATCTGGGAGAACAGATAGATGCAATGCAGGGCAGGGTTAGAGGTTAATAGCACTTAGAGGTTAATAAGCACTGAGGGTAAAAGATGCTCAAAGCAAAGCAGCAGCTGGGAAAGGGTAAAGAAAATAAAGGTTGCTCCTCCAAAACAGACAGGAAATATTCTCAACAAGGTGAAAAGCACAGAAAGTGTTATTATGAACAAATTTTCAAAGCAATTCCAATTGCACCAATTTTAATACTTCAGGAAAGACACTTGTGCCAATTACTATTTTAGCAATCAACTAGTGTCCACATACAGCTACAAAACACAGAAATGAGCATGATGACTGGAATGAGGTGTGTGTCTACACATGAGGTTTGGATCATTTTAGACACTGAACTTCTTGTTCTGTGATGACTGACCTGAAATACACTGAAAAACAAGCATGAATGTTTTTGAGTTCACATTTGTCATTTCTAAAATGTAACTGTGTGAATGTCTGAAAACATTCCCCAAGCTTCCATCTTTACCAGTGCAAACCAGCTTGGAGAAAGGGAAGGCTACATAGTGGTTTTTTGCTTCCTTATTTAGCATCCTGCCTTTTGTCTGAGTCTGCTCAGGAGTAAAGACACAGCTTCCCCACATTTCACTATGAGATGTGCTGAAGTTTTGCCCACCCCAAGGAATTTGAACTTGGCTCTGCAAATCAGGATGGCTAATGCTGCCCCAAGAGTGGGGAGATGAAGGGTGCTTTGAGTGTGGACTTGGCTACACTTTGGTGCCAGCTCTGGGAAGGCTGCCCCAGGGACCTCTGCACTGATGGAGTGCAAGATGCTAAAGTTTCTTCTCCAGACATCCAAGCATTTCTTTGGCTAAAACACCAAAATGATTATACACAACATTTTCCAGCCTGTCGTATCCAGCCTAGGCAGGTAGTTCAGCATTTCTCTGAGCATCCATGCTCCACTGCCAGTTGATACCCAATCTTGTTTTCACTCTAGTTAGTTGGGGTATTATATTGTTTAGACCTTCCTTTTTATGTGCTCTGGAAAGGAAGAGACACAGCAGGTCTGAACCAAAGTACACTCAGCTCAACACACCATCCTTCCCCATGGCCAATAACAAAAACCTTTAGACAAAGTGTTCAGGAGCAGGACAAGTTGATTGCAGACACTTTTCTGTTCCCTTCTCCCAGCTTCCAATCTGCCTCAGCAGTGCAGAGCTGAACAGGCTTTCCTGGGGAATGACCACACCCTGCCGGCCACCCAGCCTGACTGCCAGCGGTTCCCTCTGGCCAGGAGCAGGTCAGCAGCAGATGCACCACGCAGTGAAACAGGACATTGTGTAAGAGGTGTTCCACAGGAATCTCAGGTAACCAGACCCAGCAAGGCTTTGAACTCAGAGCACCTACAGCTGAGGGAGTATGAGCTCATCCGAGCTGTGCTTCGCTGCCTGGAACACTGAATCAAGGCAAGACATTTCATATGACAAGAAAAACTGAGACAAAAAGGAGGCCCCAAACAAAATTGTAGATCTTATCTTGCAAAAAATTACAGCATTATTTCTGAAATCTGTGTTTTTTCATTGATTTTCCTGAGTCACAAGATCTAAAACCCGCTTGTTTTTATATTCAGTCATTGAGCTTTGTTTGTCCATCTTGGATGTCACTACCACATGCAGCCTTAATCTTATAGCCAGAATCTTATAGCAGTGCTGACTTTTGGTGCATTCTTGTCTACCTTATCACATTATGGTTTAATGTTTCTGTATTTCTGCTTTTATGCTTTCATCTTGGTTCTTCTTCCTTTGATGCTCACCCTCTCCATCACTGCATACTAACCCTTTGTCTCACAGAGGAAATATTATTTATCAGAACAGGAGAAAAGCCACGCAAAAACAATAAAGGGAGTAATTACAGTATCTTTTCAGAAAGTGATTGTAAGTAGTCATTCAATTTAATTTCTATTCACATTTCTTTCTTTCCTCCAAAGTCTCTTCCTTGTACAGCCATGCCAGGAATGCACAATGCTCTCTGTTCGTGGATATCTACTAAACATTTATGCAAAAGTACTCAAAACACAGCATTTTACAGTATCATAGAACATAATTAACTGGAATAAAACCCCAGATCTCCTGAATTCTGGTTCCCAACTAGGCCACAGCTGAACAATATTTGAAAAAAAAAAGACGTCCAACCAATGAATGATTTCACACATGAAAATCTCATGTAGCACAACAGATATGATACTCTTTATCTTCAAGCCTGTAAGCCGCTGAAAGAGGTTCAGTTGGTCATTTAAAACCAGTTCACACTTTGACCCTTGAGAGAAACTGGAAACAGATGTTATTTGCACTGTGCACCAGTAAAAGACCCAACCAGCCAACCCAGAGGTTGCCTTGCCAGTGCTGCTGTGGGAGCAATTTTTGGTGACGGTGTCTTTGAGCAGAGGAGCCACTTGTGTGCACCAGAAAGGAGCATTTGGGTGAGATGCGGCAGCACTTTAGGAAACGGTGATGGATGGCGCCATGGGATGGAGAGAACATTGTGGGAGTGCAGGAGACAGATGGCCTGAGACCAAATGCTGCATGGGTGATTTTACCTTTGGGTGGAGCTCTGCGGTTGGAAAGACCTTGCAATGTGAATCGCTTTCTAGCAAGCGCTGTGCGCTCAAGGTTAAGGCTGCTGGAAGCATCAACTAGGAGAGAGAGGGAGAGGGAAGAGAAATAAGGAAGGAAGGATCAGCTGTTCAGCTCATGGGAAAGGAAAGGTTAGCACTGGATGACAACTAAAAAGAAATAAATAAATTTTGATTCAGGTCAAGCCTGAGCAAGAGCTAATCAATTAGAAAGGTGACATGAGGTCAGGGTGAGTAAACCAGCTGAACCAAACAGAGCCTGTTGGTTGAGTTTGGCTCACTGAGTTTTAATGGAGGACAACAACAAAACAAAACCAAAGAACAACAGGAGAAGGAAGGTAGCTCTCATCAAAGGAAAATACAATTTAGCAGCAAGCTAGTGCCTTCTGTTATGGAAACACATCATTGGTTGGAACAGCGAGTTTTAGGGAGAAATAAGAGAAGAAGCCTTGCAGTGCAGGGCATGCAAGTGTTGAGAGCAGTCCCACTTCTGCAATCCAGCACTGGCACTGAAGAGTCTGCCCTCACCAGCCCTGTGGCTGGTACACCTTCAGCCTTACCTGCTGAAGCCTTTCTAAAGCCTCTGAAGTTG
This sequence comes from Oxylabes madagascariensis, assembly GCA_013400675.1. Classification (NCBI taxonomy): domain Eukaryota; kingdom Metazoa; phylum Chordata; class Aves; order Passeriformes; family Timaliidae; genus Oxylabes; species Oxylabes madagascariensis. The sequence continues at coordinate 18,503 of VYZR01015337.1, forward strand.
CAGAGGGTCATGCAATTGATCTCCTGATTTGCTGGGATGTAAGGATGCCATGCCAGCAAAGCTCACATGCCAGGCTCCTGCGTGAATCATGAGCCACGCTGTCTGACAGCTGCCTCTGCCGACATCACTCACAGATGGATCGAGGTCCTGAGGCTCTGGGCTTGAAAGATACTCAGTTACTCACATTGCAGGAAACAGGTGGATCTAGATCAAACCCCCAGATCCACGCATTCCTGCCAAATCCTCCATCTGGTCCTTTCACGGTGTGGGCAGATAACACCCAGAAGGTTTATGGCAAAGGACCAGGAGAAAAACCATGTATTGGGTACCTGGTTCTGAGCCTTGGAATTTAACCAATAGATTTTCCTCCTCTTTACTTCGTACACTGTTACATGAAAATCTTTAGAGGGACAAATGAAGACCAAAAGTATAAAGGGAACACGAAGAGACAGTGAATCCACACTGATAGACAAGCAAGAGACAGACAAGCTGTGCTTCCACAGGAAAGCGCATCCCATCATTTCCTGATTTGCAGCCAAGATAATCCAGAATCTGAGGTGCCTGCATGCAGAGGTGGGTGTGAGATGAACGGATTTTAACAACACAGACGAATTGTGCCACTGTGGTTCAGTTCCTTCTACCCAGTGCTCAGTGCCAGCTCTGGGCCAGGCAGGTGCATCTGGTGAGGAGCTGCTCCCGAGCAGTGGCTTCAGCTGTGGGGCTGCCTTTGGCTTTCAGAGACAGTCTGTGTTGGCCGTTCCCTGACATGGCTGTTCCCACTGCCAGGCAATCTTTGTACAGACACTGTAGCTTATGAAGAATTCAAAAACTGGTATGTAAAATATATTTACTTTCTGTTTTCTTAGGGCAAGGAAATCCACAGCATTTAGTTATCAGAGTCCCACAGGGAGTACAGCAGTGCATGTGTAGGGGGATGGGTTCCTGTGTCAGTTCTTCAGCTCTGCAATTGAAGCACTTCACTGAGGGACCCCTTTGCATTTCACAAGTCCCCACAGCCTCTCAGCACCAGCAAAGCATTAGACACTGGTCTCTAAAGTCATGTCTCCACCTGAGTTATTTCAAACCTTTTCCTTCATTCTGCAGGTATACCAAATAACCCTGGAAACAATTTCCAAACATAATGAGAACCAGGGCCTGATGGGCAGCAGGTTGAACAAGAGCTTGCAATGCATACTTGTGGCAAAGAAAGCCAACAGCACCCTGGGCTGCATTAGGCAGAGCTGTGCCAGCAGGTCCAAGGAGGTGATGATTGCCCTTGTCTCAGCACAAGAGAGACGCTCCTGCAGGGCTGTCCTGGGCTCCTCAGGACAGGGCATACTCGGGTAAATCCAGGGAAAGGCCATGAAGATCATTAAGGGATTGTGGTAGCTGACATGAGGAGAGAGTGAAAGAGCTGTGATTGCACAGCCTGGAGAAGAGAAGACTCAGGAGGATCTTTAAAAAAAAAGAAGACAGAGCCAGATACTTCTCAGTGGAGCCCAATTAAAGGACGAGAGAGGCAACAGGCACAAATTGAAATATGGGAAATTCCATTTAAAAATTTGAAAAACCCTTTTTACTGTGGAAGAGGTTAAACCTAGGACAGCGTCCACATGGAAATTATGGAGTCACCATCCTTGGAGCGATTCAGAACCCAAATGGACATGGCTGTGAGCAACTTGCTGCAGCTGACCCTGCTTTGAGTCAGACAGGGGGGTGCCCACAGGTTCCTGCAGGATTTGCTCCCATTTTATTTCAAGGCAGTGATTCCACCAGTCAGGCCCACACAAAACACTGATTTACATGTAGAAAACTCTGCCACAGGCACTTATCAATAAGAATAACGAAACTGAAATAGCTTGCCAATAGTACCCTCCCCTTCTGTACTGCAGAAACTCCCCAATATTTTAAAATAATCTGTGTTCACATTAACTACACCGATATTGGAAGCATTTTACAGGCAGTAGGTGGCACAAAAGAGACAGTTTTGGCAAAGCCCCAGGCTCTGTGCCGGGTGTTGGGACACATTTGAGTTCAGCCCTCTGCAGAGCCCCAGCCGTAGGTGCCTCACAGGGACACAAACTCGAGTTTTCGTGGGACTTCTAGAGCTGGAGAGCATTTTGCTGGCTCTGCAGAGCGAGGTTTGCAACTCAGGATGCACAGGACACCCAAACCACCGAACAAGAATGGACTCACTGGCCAGCCCTGCAGGAAGAGCCAACCACCAGAGGATGAGGATGCTCTGAGCTGAGCCAGTGGGATCCCAGCCAGAGCCCTGAGGAGCTGCTCATGGGAAAGCAGAAGACAGAAGAATGACAATCAGCACGGAATGTGAGCCTAGTTCCCACAGTCTTGAGTAAGCTGGACAGTTAGAAAACATCGGTCATCTTCCTGGATTTTTTTTTTTTTAAGAGATTTATAAATTTAAAAGGAAAAGCTACTTCTCCACTTTTTTAATAATAATAAAAAAAAAGTCTAAATGTTATGAAAAATAAAATTTTACTGAAACAAATTTATAAGATTGGGTTTTTTAATGAAGAATCCATAACTTTTTTTTCCAGCATGAAAACCTAATGCAATGAAAAATCTTTTGGAGAACAGCCTGTTTTTCCAAGAGAGATAATAATCCATTTTCTTTTTTACTGTATTTATTTATAAAGGGGCTGTTACTTTACACCTTATTTGGGCATTAATCTCTTAAGATCTCACAATTTTCTTTTTTCATATTACTAGAAAATTCTTTGTTCAACATTAAGAAATACTGCCTAAAAGAGAAACTGCTGTCAAAAGATTTTCTGTTCCTGCTACTGTCAGATGAGATTCAGTTTCTTTATAGTGTTTATTTTTTAAACTCTGTTGTATAGAAGATCTATTGTACTTGTGGCCTCAAATAATGGAGGGACTTTCTGTGACTGCCTGTGGGTTTATTTACTGTACACCTGAGGAGAACTGATATACACAGAAGAGACAAAAAACTCTCCTTGACTTAAAGCAAAGAAATCAGTTAATAAAGCCTGTAGAAAAAAAATTAAATTAAATATGTCTAGAAATCGACTTCACCAGGATGCAGAAGGTTAAAAGACATATGCTATTGTCCCCTAAGTTCTATTTTTAAATAACACAAGTTGTATAAAGAGCACTATAAAGCATCGAAACTCAGACTTAAAGCCCCTAAACAGGTAATGCCTTTTGGTGCTCACAAATTTTCATGGTACAGTCATTCAGCTTTGTAGCATTGGTTTCTTGCTGTTGGGTTAAAACAACGTAGATTTAAAGTATCCTCATCAAACTCCAGAAATATGTGCAAATATAAAAACATTACCCTTAGGAAGCAAAAGCTCTGTCAGAACTCCTACCTCTCTTTTGTCTGGCGCTGGGACTGGAATTCCTGTTTTTATTGTTAGATGCATCCACATTTGATGTCTCAGATTTGTTTTCATATGTACTCGATGACTTCCTGCTATACCTTGGGACAAAAGAAATACAAAAATAGTAACATCCCTGGTTAACATCTAATAAAGCACTGAGAACTAAGCATTCTTTTTTACCCTCAGACATGGAAGCCTAAGGAACAAAGGGCTGGTTTTAAAATACTGTGTGCTATAAAAGCCTGCATCTGTGCAGGCATGTATGGTGGAAAAAACCCATCCTACCTCCTCTCCACACCACACAGTGAGGGATGTGCTTCATCAGAGTTGAGAGGGAAAAATGTAGAAACAAGTTGCACAAGCTGTCTGCACAAGTTCTTCTTGCAAGTGCAACAGAATTGAAAGGTTGGAGCAGGAAGACAGGTAAGAAAAGATAATCCAGATTTTCCATCCTTTGCAGCATAAATACATGCGTCTCCAGGAGAGAGATGGATGCTGAATGGTCGTGTAGAGGTCATACCATGCATAGAGCAACATACAAATTTATTGGTTTCCCCAACTTCTGTTTCTTCTGCTTTTTGGAACGTGAATCCCAGTGGGATATCCCTGTCTGCAGCTGAATCACAAATGGGAGGATGCACTTGACAAACCTGCCCAGGTACTGGCCTTGGGTCTGTAATGGGATGGACGCCCCTATCCCAGGTTTGTAGGACATTCAAGCTGCAAAGTTTTATTGTAGTTCTTATCCTCATTATTTTGCAAATGTCTGGTGGTTTAATTTGGGTGTTTGACTGTTATCTTTGGCAGACTGCTTCACACAAATCATTGTATCTACACATTTGAAATACTCTTTGCAAAATGCTTGTTATGGACGTGTATCAGCAATTAAACTGCTGCTTACAATTAACATGTGAACTGCTACACTTAACATGCAGAGGGTTTGTTCTGCTGTAAGGGAAGGTCCAAGATATCATTAAAAACTTGAAAACATTTTAAATACTAGAAATTTGTAAATACCTTTTCTAAATATAAGGCAGTCCAGGATTCATTGTTTTGCATTTGAACTTTTGACCTGTTTCTGATGGAACCTTAGCAAGGTCTCTGTTACCTCCTGTACTAAATCAAAATGTGATTTTGCAGCCTAATGTCAGGTACAAAATGGGGCTCAAAATAAACATGGGAACAAATCCAAAGCACACTCACATTTCCTTATTCTTTTTCCTCTCTTTCTTCCTAGCTAGGCTGGGATAACTGTGAAACATGCAGCTGACAGAGTTAAAGATTTACAGCTGTGAGAAAGACACCAAGAAAATACACGAGCTTTTCTGAAACAGCATCTGCAGCCAAATTCCAAGAGTTTGTGTTTATCCATGTTCACAGGATATTTTTACATGGATGTATGACTGCATCGGTCATTTCCAACAAAGCAGATAGTTAACCAGTTAGAACAATAGACTATTTAAGTTTCATATATTTAAATAGATTAGAAAACAATACAAAGGGGTCATTTCTTATCAATGAAATGCAGCAGCCATCCCTTGAGAGAGATACAGCAGCAACAGGGCATCTCGTTTTAGGATTAAACAGTGAACTTTGTGGAAGAATTTGGAGAGAGGGAATTGAAACAGATTGAACAGAACTTAGGGACACTCAGTAACTGCCTGTATTAAGGACATTGGCTCTAATTGTCCCTTTTCCCAACACCTCGGCTCTAATCCCAAGTCAGGCCTGCTTTATCTCATGGAATTGCAGTCCCAAGTGATGTTGGTGGCATGTAAACAGTAAAGGGGATAGTCTTTGTCATGGAACGGATGCAGCTTGGGGAGGGGAAAGCATCCTGCAAACAGATTTCCCCAATGTCACAGCAGAGGTTTGACATTCCCAACAAACAGCAGAGTCACTGTCACACATGGGCAACCCAAGAGTAGGCATCTCTGGGGTAGATAACATGTCAGTGATTAATCAGCCTCTGTCTGCTGGCAGAGCACTGATGATGCTGGCTGCTCTTCAGGGAATGCCTACTGTGCCAGAATCTTTAGCAAATGCCTACTGTGTCTCCAGTGGCCTCCAGCATCTCTCACAACTGGGGCTGCTTGGTCACATCAGCCATGAGCACAGACTGTGCCACGTGGTGCCCATGGCAGTCCAGCCTCTTCCTTCCCCTCCTTGTCTCCAGCCAGCATCCCAGAACGGGCTGCAGAAAGGGCTCCCCAGCCTGAGGAGCTCTGGATCCACCACTTCACACCAACTACAGCAAAGCCAGCTTGGTGCTGCAATTCCGCTGCCCTTGTTCCTCTTGGGGACGCATATGACAGATAATGGGACACCCTGAACTTTGTGCCACTCATCACAGCCCAGAGCACTGTTCTTTCATGAAGACTCACTGCGTTCTTCCTGTTCCTATAATAACTCAGCATTTGGAGCAGGAGCATCTTGACCTCTCCTTTTCTGGAACAGTAGGCAGAGTGAGGACAACAAACACTTCATTTTTCCTTTGGTTTAATCCACTCTAGGACAAATAGCTGATCACATGGCCTTTCTTCTGGAGTTAATTAATTTTCTGTTGATATATTTTGTCCGTAATTTCTGGTCTGGAAAATCTCACTTTAAGAGCCTTATCAGAGGGACACACATCTGGATTCTTCTGAGACATTTTTTTGATTGCACTTCATATCTTACTGGAACATTTTTCTCCTATCCCCAAGGTGGTTCTGCTGAAAGTCTCCACCCTTGAACCCTAAACAAAGCAATTTAACCAAGCCTAGAGAAAATATCGTGCAGGATTAATAGCACTACATCTGTTTATTATTTCTTGCATTGAGTTGTACAACTCTGAAAGGCTGGCTGTTACCTGGGATCTCCTGGTTTGCTTGATCCTGCTAAAATTTTACAGTGGTATCCCATGCCAACTTCCATTAAACTTGCCCAGCAACTGGGTCATTACAAAACTTTGCTGACAACTCCATTTAAGATCCTGAAAATGTTCCAATACTTTTTGTCTAAACTTGAGTTAATCTTTGAAATTAATTCTGCATTGTGATACTCCTTCTCTCTTGAGCAAACCTCTATCTGTATTTATATATCTTTAGAGACTTCGAAGACGATTGAGTAAATTCATACCCAGGAAGCTAAACACAAAAACCTAAGAATTTATGCACTGCAAAAGCACAAATGCAAGACAAACCATGGCCCTGATATGTCAAGGCAGCTGTGGTTACCTGCTTGCATTGGAGGAATCCATCGGTGCATGATACACACTTTCAGTGATTCTTTGGTGCAGTTGACTTGCTTCTGTTAAAGAAAAAATAAAAAGTTGCTCCAAAATGTGTAAGTTGTTCCTGTGTTTATGTAGAAAGTGGGAGAGAGAAACAGGAGAGGAGAGATTTTTGACTGCCACTGCAATCAAAATGGAAGAGAAAGGCATATTAAGATCTTAATGAAACCTTTTAGCTCACCAAACAACTCTTCTACTCACGTTCTTTCACTGCAAAAGAGATTTTTTCCCCTACCTTCCCTTTCCTTGATACCTCTTCCTAACTAACTGAGTGATATGGATCTAGAGAATGGACATAATGGCCTTTTTTCCCAGAATACAAGTTTTGTGGCTCACAGCTTTTTCTGGATTTAGCAACACATGTCCATCAGTCCTTTTGCATACTCAGCTGCATAGCAGAATATATCCCCGTCTTTCTGCAGAATGCTTTTGCTCAGCACCCTGGACAAACAGTAATCAGAAAATGTTATTCATATGCCACTTGGTCACTCTTTTTGCAGGGCTGAAAGGTAGCAACAGACTTGTATTTGGTCCAGTAAATGCTGAGTGAAGAAAAACTATAAGACAGTTGCTCAGAGTCTGGATTTCAGGGCCAGGAGAGTCAGACATTGAGAAGTGAGGAAGCAATGGAAGGAGCTGCTTTCAAACTCTCACATTGCTGAGATCCCTGGCCTATTTTACTCTGAAAAAAGATGAACCTCCCACAGTGAAAGAGAAGTGACAAGGGGACAGGGCAGCACTGAAAGATTAAACTCAAGTGCTTTGTTGATGGGGTAGAAATGCCCACGCTGGGTGGGGAGTTGGAAGTAGCTCCATTCCTGGGTTTGGCAATTGATTCATGGCCTTACATAAATCCCTTAAGCTATATCAGTAATTCCTCTGCCTACAAGAGACAGCTCTGTTCTCTGGGATTGATGGCTCAAGGTGTTGCCCAAAGCCTTGTTAGCATTCCATGCTCACTGCAATATCTGCCAGGGCTGGTACACACTGAGCATTTGGACATGAGTGACCCATATTTTAAACTATTTATCACATCCTGTGGCCACCTTCTCTGCCCCTCACTCATTCATCTCAGCTGGTTCCTTCCAAAATTCCAATCCCCTGTGCAACTTCTAACAACAGTCATTAAAAACAGCCAAACAAACAAATATATCCCTCTTCCTTCTCCCATTGCAATGCTCAGTTGCAAAAATATCCAGTCTTGGATTAAGGCCTCTTCTTTTGTGAGTCATTAGAAATAGAAACTTTAAAACCACAGGACAAAGCATGTGCTTCCTGACACCAGTTATTGTAGTAAGGGGTTTGATTCATGTGATCATTTGGGAACAGGCAACGGGAAGAGTTGCAATAGCATATGAGATACTATTTATACCCTCTGACTGCTGTTCTGCTGGATTCACAATACAGGAAATCTTGACTTTACTCATAGAGTATGATGAAAGTCACCCTTGTGTAGTCTCGAAACCAGACTGAATCAAGCCTTGAGTAACCTTGTTTGACCCATAACTGACATCTAGAACATAAGATGGTTGACTAGATTTAAAACAAAAACCCTCAAAACCCAAACAAAACAAAGCAAACACTAGGACAGAGGAGCAGTTGTTGGGTCCACTCATGGATGTGGAAGGAGACCTTTAGATCCAGGTGTTGTGAGCCAACACAGAGTGCAGACCTCATCTCCTCACATGCTGAGATAAAAGGATGTTTCTGGACTTGTGGCTTGAGAGGGTCAACAGAGGAAAACCATGTTCCTTGGACTAACTGTGAATGGAACAGCTATCCATGTCATTTATAAAAGTCCAAGAAATTTTCTTTGATCAGGACATGGCTTTAAATCCCAGCAATGCTGCAACTGCCCAGCTGGTCCTCGCTGGCTTCACTGATGATGCTGGCTGACACTCTAACCTGTCCCAGCCCCATATGGTCACACACAGCTGCAGAGGGAAGGACACATTCCCAGCTGCTGCTCTGTGAGCCTTACCTCTGCATGCTTCCAGCTGTCCTGTCAGGACTTTGCGGATCTCTGAAATCCAGGTGTTTTTCAGCTCAACAGAAGATGCCTGAGAACAAAAGAGGACAAGGCAAAGCAGATCCAGTTAAAACACGCTGCCAGTCACTGGGCTGCCCTCACCTACACTGGCTCTCGGTTTTGCCAAGGATTGGAACTCTGTGGCCAGCCTTGAGCAAAGCAGACACTCCTGGAGATGGGAAAGTTACCATGAATCAAAGGTCCTGTCCTTGCTTTTCTGTCCAGCATTCTAAGAAATTCACCATTACTTTATTTCTTCTTTCAGCCAAAAGCATGACCATTTTCACAAGAAATTGGCCATTTCAGTGTCTACACAACAATGAAGCTTTCAATGGCTATTATTTCTGGAATGTACAGGACAGTGAACATTCTTAAAAACAATTCAATTGAAAGGAAGTATAGTCCTTGGAAACAAAAAGGATTGTCATTACCTGAATGATATAGACTTCTTCTCTGCCATTATACCAGATCTCAAACTTCTTGTTATCCCCTTTTACATTTTCTGTAATGCCCACAGTGCTCATCTATTTCAAAATAGAAAAGAAGAACATGGAATCTGGAAAATATCAATAGTCTTTAAACTTGATCCTCTGAGAAGCATTTTTAAAAGGCTGCATTCACTTCTGACACCTTAGGGAGTCATTAAAAGTAAAATTCAGAGCAAGTTATTTCTCAATATCTAATATGTCATTCATCTTTTTGATTGCTAAAGGGGAAAAGAATGTTCACAATTAACCCAAGCTAATGTGTGATCATGAATTTATTCTCTTTTCTTTTATTGCTTGATCTGTGGATCAATTTTCAACCCCATCCTGGCTCTTGTTCATCTTGACAAATTCTCAGTTTTAGGAAGACTGT
>VYZR01015337.1:33187-48845 GCA_013400675.1 Oxylabes madagascariensis
TCTTCTTCCTTTCCCTTACAGAACTGTGTCAAAGCAAATATTTTTGCTAAATTCCTGTAAGTACACACATGTAAACTGAGAAACGCAGGAGGAAAGCCACCTCTCTCTTTGGGAATTAATAAGAAACAGTGGAAACTGGGGAGGTAAAAGGTGTATCCATGAGCTTCCCATGCCCATGTTGACTAGTTCAAGTCTGCAATAATAATAAACAGGTTCTAAAGAGTTTTTCTAAAATGAATCTCTGAGACACTCAGACTTAGCCATGACCAGAACAGATTAAGTATGTGCTGCTTTATTAAAGCTGGTCAGGTTTGGGAGATCTAAGAATGAATTTATGACCTGTGGTGTTTCTCTGATCCACAATCACCACACTTATTCAGTGTTTGCCAGTACAATGAGGTGGCCACTGCTTCACCTTCAACCCAGTACAGCTACTGCAGGCAGAACTCACATTCTCATCCCAAATGTAATGCACAGTCCACAGGAGCATCACCAGCTGTGTGCAGCAATGCATCTCTGGCAAGCAGTTAAACAAGCAAGCTGTTGAATTTATTTATAAAATCATGTTGGCACCAGGCATGGGTTCCTCAGCTACCAGACGCAGATGCACTTGCACAAAACAGAGCTATAGAAATCAAAACACCTGAGGCCAATCCCATCCTGAAAAAGAGAATATCTCTCCCACCAGACATTGTCTGTATAGACCCAGCACCTTCTCAGGAAGTCAGATTTCATACAAAATAGGTTTTCTGGATTAAAGCCTGTTACTGTGATGTAACAATTCTTTGAACAATACTCAGTATGTTGTTTCTTCCTTGACATTTTCACCCTGCAGCTATTTCAAAATGGGCAACCACATGATTCTCAGGCCTCATTTGCCGGGCTTGTTTCTCCTTTATGTGTCAATCACTTCCACTTCTCACTTAAGGGCTCATTTTATGTAGTCAGCTAGATCTTGAAAGTCATATGACTTCAATGGAGCTTCTGCAGAGATGTATATTTGTGCCCTTTGATTTGTACCGTGGTTGATATTTCACATTTCAGGTAACAAGCTTGCCAATCACTGGCACAGATTCCAATACCCACTTTAAATGAAAGACAAATTTTTTTCCCTAAGTGCAAAAGATCTGAAAACACTTGAGTTGCCCAGGAGTCACAAAGTTCCAGCAAATTTCTTAAGTTTGTTCGGCCACACTTGTACCTCTCACCCACAAATGAGTTTTGGGTGCGATTACTCAAAAGTCCTGCATTTGCCCCACTATGTCCCCACATTCACACCTCAGCTCCACATGACAGGTGAGCTGAGATGTATTTTTGGCCATCACAACACACCACTGAGTGACATCCTTCTGGAATGTGGCACAGGCTCCATAAAGCACAGCACCAGCCACAGGCACAGCATGATCNAATGAACTCTTTGCATGTCATAGAATTACAATTACATTCAGGGGGTTCTTTTCTTCACATGTGCTAGAAAAGAAACAATATAATTATTTCAGGTGTTGGACAACTCCCCATTTTCTTTTACGATTAGTTCCATAAGATACAAACTACCACTGTTAAAAATATGAATTAGTTTCTAGTCTGAATTTGGCAGGTTAGACATTCCACATTTTTAGTTTGGAAATATTTTAATCCAAGAACTGAGGCACTTATGTTCCTGTAAAAAGAAAATGCAAAAAGATAGTTCCTGCAAACCCCAAACAGCAGCCGTCTCTCCTCAAGTGCTTGGGTAACCAGGGTTTAGAAGGTAAAAGCAGGATGCATTCCTACAGTACCTGCTGCACATTTTCTAGGATGAGGATGGATCTCTGTACAGTGAGCATGCTGCTTTTATCAGCATGAACATATTAGCTAAACTGACTGAAACCAGAGGGTTGCAATAATTGTGACCCAAAATTCAAACCCAGTCTGCCCATCACTCAAGGCACACTTGTCTTAAGCACTTGTATGTTACCAGTTTTTCACTGGCTTCCATTTTTCTACACTTTTAAATGCTCCTCCAGCCAGGGAAGGAGTGCACCATCTTCCCAGATCTCATAAACCCTGACAAAATAAATGCCAGTGCCAATGTGTTGTTGCTAAGTATGAAACTGGTCTGACCAGCTTCAAACCGCAATGGCTGAGACCTGCTTTGCTTGAGAATTTTACTCCTCGATCTAATCTTGGGTTTATTTATAGTCATATTTCAAATTAAAAGTAAAATCTGGTTTACTCTTGCTTTCCTAGAGATCTTGACATTTTTTCCCTTCTCACAGAATAGTTTCAAGAAGTAGAGTTCAAATTTATTTCTGGACTACGTTGACGTAAATTTACTGGAATCACTGAGGTCGCATCCTTGTCACTATCCATGTTCAATATGTGGATTCTATAGTTTTACATGAAGTCAATAAGCAGTTCACAGAAATACGGTACAAGAATGGCCAACCATATCCTCCCATGGCTTATACTGGCACATTTTGAGCTGTGCCATAGTAGCTATTAGCAAGTCAAATGGCAGCCTAAAATCTTCATTGCAAATTTCAATGCTAAATTTCATGACAGAACATAACACTACTTTAAGCTCAGAGGCTTGAGAACAGTATGTAATTCACCTTCATGACCTTCCCACAGGGAAAGTCAGTAAATATTATTTTTAAGAACTGAGTAGATGGAGACAGAAATTTAAGCCACCACCTTAAAAAGAAAAAAAAATTCATTGTTTTAAGTGTATAAATTTTCTATTGCGCAGTTCAGACCAGAATTTCAAGCATGGACCGCTCATGGTTCCAGCCAAATCAAGAGGGAAGTCCACATATTCACCCTGTGGAAAAATTACAGACAATTTGTTCCTAGCTGTGTCTTTCAAAAAGGGAGTGGCTCCCTCTGAAAGGTTTGAGTCACAACCATGGGAAAATATCAGTTCAGAGAGCTGAAAGAGTTTTGTTAAACAGGGACAGATGTTAAAGACAGGATTTAAGGCATCAGTTCGTGTTTTCAAATTTTGAGACCATATACTGATACAATAAAACCAAGCTCAATTTCTGTTTAAAGATAAAAACAACAATAAATAAGACAATAAAATAATTACTATCTTAAAAACTAAGTAAAATATCTTACTTTATGTAGAGAGCGCTATACATGTAATAGTATACTGCTATAAGTACTGGTAAGTAATAGCAGTTCCCAATCTAAAATACAAGTCCCTGTACAAGACTGTTTTCTACCATTTTACAACTAAAAAATGCTTAGTGTTTGCTGAAGAACTGAGTGAGGATTTATTTCCAGGTAGTCCTGACTGATACACAATTCTGGAAGTAAAACAAGCCATACATTGGAATTCTTTGCACTGTCATGGAGAACTTACCTTTAGCAACAGCTGGTACTTGGTGATTCTCTGAACTGGCTTTAAGAGATAAGCATCAAGTGAGAGCTTATGATCCAATTTACGCTGACATTCCTATAGGAGACAACATGGAAGAAAAATAAAATTGTTTCTTGAAACACAGGCAAGTCACCAAGATCATTATCATTTGACAATCTGAAGATTATATGTCTGAATTAATTGAGAGAGATTTGTTCCATCTGCATAGGAATTTCCGGGTTACTTATGCCACAGTGAAAATATATCTAAACAAGAGCTAATGTTTAGGTTCAACTCGGTGTCGAAATCCGGCATTCCCTGCTGATGAGATTGCAATCAGCTGGGATTTGCAAAGAAGCCAGCACTTGTTTGGTGTGGGTAGAGCCTGCAGAGTCAGGCTCCTGCGCAGGAAACCTACCCACTATTCTACCTACCCAGTCTCCTGTAGAAAACAGCTTGACACACACTAGGCACCTGCCATCGGTATAAGAAGCATGCAGAAAAGTCTGTGTATTACTCTAGGTTTTCTAAAGAATAGAGATACACAAGGAAAACAAGATTTGAGGGTCTTGCACTGCTAGTCTGCAATGAAATTCCACCTGAAAAAAGATGCTGTCTCCACACTGTCTCCAGAGAGCTTCAGACCTTGGTTTGTTCTGACAATACTTTTCATATATTTGGAGGTCCTCCTTCTGCAAGAAAAGAAGAGTTTAGGTAAGGGAAGGAGAAAGAATCCAGAGAGTGTCTTTCTTGAATCACACTTTGTCTTACCTTCCATCCTAAGACATGAAGTAATTATTGCATGGGAATAACTCTGTATGTAAAAACATACTGAAACCACCAAACTTGCTTTTTACTTTTGATTAAGTTAAATACACCTGAACGTGACACTTTTTTTCCTCACTTTTCACACAAAACAAGGAGACTGCAGACTGGAAGACACATAATCTAATGGCAAAACTGGTATCTTTTTCAGGGAGGTGAATTGATGATTTAGGAAAACAACCAAGCAAAAAACAAACATTAGAAACTTAAACTTTATTAACAATTTTATTAACAGTACCGGCACTCTAATTGTTAATGATGACTAAGGTTTACCAGTTCAACACACTTTGAAAATGGTATTGGCTCTCAATAGTACAAGGACAAATCAAAAAGGAGGAAGTTTGTCTTGTTGATGTCCCAGTCCAGGCAGGGGGATTAAACCCTGTCCTCTCCAAATTAGAAGTGGGTAGATTCACTTTATTTAGCTTTGACTACACTCCAAGTGCTGTCACTGAGGTCCATGGCAAAAATCTTACTGACTTCAGTGAACACAGAGACAATCTCTACAAAAGCCCAGAGAGGGGTGTTTGGAGCCCCTGGGCTGTGTGGGGGGATGCAGAGAAGGGTGTTCCCCTGCCAGGTCCCGGGTGTGCACCACAGGGCAGTGCCACGGGGCACCGAGCAGGGCTGGCTCTGCCCGACCAGCCGGGAGCTTCCCACCTTCATCTGCACCTCCCCTGCTGGATGTGAGCTCAGTAAATCAAAGAAAACACCAGAAATAAATCTCAGCAATTCCTGGATCTTCCCTTTGTGCTTTCAGCCCACCAGGCAGTTCCCACACACTCCTGCTGCAGAGAAATCATTTCCTTCTGTACAGTTACTGGAAGAGATCAGTGTTGCTGCTGTCTTCCTCTGCAGACCCATCCTGACATCACCCTGATGAATCCACTGTGAAATCAAAGCTGTGCCACGTAACACCACACTGTGTTAAGGATTTTGCAATACAAAAACCTCTTCTGTTGCAACTTAATAGAGTATTAATGGTGCTGTTTCAAAATAGGTGCAGAGTTTTCTTCACAAAAATAGAATTGTTTGTACACATTGTGGCGGGAGGTTAGCAGGGGATAAGCCCCACAGAACTAAACATGGCAACAAAGCATAATCAAGCATTACAATCTCATTCTGGCCACAGAAACCTAACTGGACTGGGTAAGAAGAACAGAGAGAGCAACAGACAAGACAATTATTAGAAATAAGAAGAACCAATTTAAAGAAAAGGTACAATAGCCAAAGATTTACCAGTAATTTGCCATAGTGGAACCACCCTATGCCACTGCAATCTACTGCTGCCTAAATCAGTGACACTTGCTTAGGCAGATACTTACATATTTAATTACAGCATTAACTTTTGCAATAGAATTAGGCTCAAACTTTGAAATGCCAAGAAATAATTCATTGTCTAATTATTCAAATCCCAGTCTTAATTATTCCACACATCTCTATTTTCTCATGCAAAGGCTCTTACCTCTTGCTGCTACTTTTATACCATGCTCCTCTCTCCTAGAAAGCTTTTCCTTTCCACACTGATTTGGATCCTGAGAGCTCTGTAAGCTCCAATGCACGTGGCATATATACACAGTTCCAATTATCTTTTTGACTGCTGATTTATGAATAATTTTTGCATTAGTCTAGAATTTAGACCTTTGAATCCAACTCACTGGTTTCTGGTCAGCTGCTACTGTCCTTTCACAGGTAGATTCCTCTTCTAAATGCTTCTTTCTCCCTAAATGACCAAATACCCCAAGTGCTGGCTCCTATTAAACTATTCCCTTTTATAAGGTTAGCAATATGAATAAGTCAACAGTGGTAATCCACAGTGAATCACTCCTGCCAGACACATCACCTAGCACATTTTGGTAAGCAGTCTGACACACCTTTGGTTCCATCCTGGGCATTCTTGCCTTGTTTTGGTAAAGCTTTCCTTCTTCACAGCCCTTTGTACAGCACAGATCAGCCCAGCATGTCCCTCTTGTTGCTGATAAAGCACCAGAAGACCCATTCTGCAAGATATTCAGTGCACATCCCTCCTGTCTTTGAAAGCTGTGTAGTCCTTGACCACACAGAGCTGCAAGAAGGTCAAGCATCTTGGTGATGGCAAAATAGCTGCCATGTGGGTAAAGTTGAGCTGGCTCACTTGTAATTTAGCTCATATGAAGATGATGCCCTAAACGAGATCAGGCAAAGTGGGAGGGAGAACAAGAAAGGCATTTCTGGCTCAGCTTTTACCAGGTTCTGCTACTGTGTTCCAGGAGACAAAGCCAGAGAGAAGCCAGAGAGACTCCACAGCTGTTTCTCCCATCAGCTGAGATGAGGGGTTCCCATTCATGGTGACAGCTGATCAGCTGTCATTGGAAGAGTGGAGGTGGAAGAGTGTGTGGGGTCATGGCAGAGGAATGACTGGCAGGGATGGAATGACTCTGGCACCAGAGTGTCTCACTGCAGCCCTCAGGATACTTTCAAGCAGCTCTGGAATCAGGGCTGAAAAGGCCCAGTGTGGTCAGACAGGGTAAAACTCTTCAAAGTATGAATCTTAAAAAACTGTCTGTTTCTAATCACAGGCCCAGCCTGCTACTGTGGCAGGATGGTCACACCCATACAAAGAAGGAGAACCTACAACAATGTGAGTTTCCTCCTGGAACTCAGCATCACTTGGAACAGCAGCTGCTTCTGTTTCCCCCTGTCATAGCAAGCACGGCCATAATTCACAGGGCAGCCAGAAGCCACTGCTCAGCAGGAAGGCATAAAAAGCTGCCAAATCATGGGGAACACAAACACACAACCAGACTTTTGTTTGTGCCTACTAAAGGCAGTCCAACAGAAACAACACATTTCTGGACTTTATGTGGCTTCTTCTAAAAACAGAACATAAGGGCAAGTTCTTGAATCAAAGGTGCTACTGTGTGAGCAGAGACATCTCAAGAGAGAAGCTTGTGCTTTCTTGGTGTGAAATTTGAAATAGGGAGAAAGCAAATGCATGATTTAACCTCTTATTTGATAGATTAATGTGGTTTGACCAGGCCACAGAAACTGTTGAGCTAAGGCGACGGAGAGACTGGTTTTCTTTCACTTCATATCTGAACATCAGCTTTAGTGCTGTTTTCATATTGGTAGAATAGTAAAGGGAATTGAGCTTAACGGCTGTTTTTACAGAGAGACATAAGCTACAATATTTAAATATGGAATTTGAACCTTCTGCAAAATCATAGCAACAATTCTACACCAAGAATTTTTATTTAGCTGCATTCTTTAGGGATATATGCAACACATGGACTATTTTACATTTCTTGGGTTTCGAAGGTCTGCATTCTTCAAAGACTGCTTATCCTCTTTTGCATAATGATTTCACCACAGTATTTTCCTGCCCAGCATCTTAATCCTAGGATAACAACATATGCCTTAGTAGTGTCATTTACTCAAGCTCTAAATGCTTTGTTGTTAAACAGAAAATAATCCAATGGACATATAATCACATTTACACTTGTATGATTCTCTCCAGCCTGACCAGTTTGTAAATTGGAAGCATACCCTTTGCAAGTATCACATGCTCACAATTCCCATTAAATCTTAGTAATGTGGCAGTGCTCAGCACCCCTGACTGGTTCATCCAAATCTGTGTTTAATGTGTGCTCTGGAAAAGCAGCAAATGCTACCTGTAGTGAACAGTAGAAGCAGGAGGTACCTTTGACTACAGTGGACAGATTTTCCCATTTCTCATGCCACTTCCATTTCCTGTGCAAAACACAGAGCCTTATTCACACAGTTTTGTCAAACTCTGAAAGCAGTAGTGAACCGCCAGAACAGATTTTTTTTCATTAGTAGGGCCCCTGAAGGAGTGCTATATAAACAAGCACCTTTGGTTGCGTTGCAGGAAAGAACTAATGGTCAGGCTGAGTGGGGGTGGAGGTGGAGGAGGGACATCACTGGGAGCTCTCAGAGACAGCTGCAGCCCTTGGGCACTGAGAGTCACCTCAGGGGAGGGAGAATCCCTCTTGTTGAGTTATGAGAAGAAGTAAAGGGAATCGACCTCTCAGAGTCTTATGGAGCTGCTGGGGTCCATGCAAGGACAGCAGCAGACTCAGCTCTAGGAGACCAAGTGTCCTGAATGGTGCAGAGAAGAGAGAGATAAGATAAAGCAGGAACAGGATGTGTTGTCTGCACTCACAGCAACCTGCGCGACACCGATACCATTCTCTATTTACTGCAGGGTGGTGTCTGGGTTACATCAGACTCCTGCTATAGATGTGCCTGATATGAAAAGCACGTCAAAGATTTGGATCGCTGTTATTTGTTGGGTTTTTTCTTTTAAATGGGACTTAAAATACTTGTAAAACATTGATAACTGATCTCTTCCTGTCAGTAAACCAGGTAAAGGGTCAGATATTCTGATATATCTGATATAAGAATTCATGCTTGGTAACTATGGCTTAATTTGGGAATATCCGCTTAGAGGAGTTTCCCTCATTCACAAAAGCAAACAGAGTGAAAAGATGGGAGTACATCTGTGAGTACTGTAGGATAAGACTATAGATATTCATTCAAACCTGAAAAAGGATATACTTACTCTTTTCAAAAAGCATCGGGCAAGAAGCTCAGGGTTTTCAATGCAATTTTCTATCTCCTTAAGGAAAATCCTGAGAGGGAGAAAAAAAAGCAAAGAGTAATGTAAAATCCTACTCACATTGTGTATTAGTTTCTGTGTAAATCTAGCTTTAAGCCTTTATTTTTGTAATATGAGGATTCAATGGGGAAGGAAACAGTTCTGACACACCAAGAAATATATATTTTAGAAAAATGGGATGTGGCTGTCACCTGATTCCCTAAATCACAAATATTATCGTATTTTCTCTGCTCACAAGCATCTGCTACATCTGATTCCTCTAGCTGTTGAAATTTGTTTCCAATCTGTAGCCCAAATACCTGCTTTCCATTTGAGTACGAGGATTTTTCGGAACAGCTAGAAAAGACAGGAATGCTCTGTCAGATGCAGTTGCTCAATCAGCAAGCAGTGAAAATATGGGATGTAGTCCAAAGCTTCTGCAGTGACAGTCAATGCACTAAACCTTTAGGGAAAGAAAGATTGGGCTTGCAAAGGGAGAGGAACATCTTTCTCCAAATGGAAGACACAATCTTTGAAAATAATATATAAACAAGAAAATAATTTTTCTCCTATGTGTTAACTACTCTGGCATAATATTAAGACTTTCAAAAGAGATTTTTAAAATTTTATTTTGTTCAGCTGTTTGTTCCATCTTACAAGCGATTATTATTCAAAAGAATTCCTAAATTCCCACTTTGGTTACAGACAGTTTTGCTTAAGCAAGGCTAGGAAAAGCAGGAAATTTATAGAAGTTGCTCTAAGCTTTGTGTTTTGAAAGCCAGTTGCAGAAGGGTTAATCTTGTTCATAACTTGTATTCTGTAGTTATGGGCTCTAAATTTCCTTGTCCACAGTATGGACATGGCTTCTGGAAAGCTTTGTGATCTTATATGAGGGATAAAAAGAAAAGTGGTATCAAATATATAATGTCTTCTGATCTGATAACAGAAATACAGGACAGATAAGCTGAACACTAAGAAAACTTCCTCACAGAGGTGTTTTGCCAGACAGAAAGTATTAGGATTTAGTCCTGTGATATCTACCAGTGTACCAAGGGAAGTGGTAAAATACTGACCACAGGGGACATTCAAAATGGATCCTGCCAGGGGAAGTCACTAGTAAATGCACAAAGGGTACAATCTTCACCAAAAAAAGATGAAACAGATGATCTTGGAGGTGTTCTCTATGCATGGGGTAGGACACACACAGAGACCGAGTGAGGATGAGTTTTCCTGCCAGTGTACGCGTGAGCATGACAAAGCACCCGACAGAAAAGGACTGGACGTGATGGTGGCACCCGAGGATGCAGGACAACCACCAGTTCCCATGTACCTGTTGTGGAAATAGTAGATTTCTGGGAGGTTCCCAAAAAGAATTTCCTTCTTGTTCTGAAGTGCAGGTGGAATCAGATGTACTAAATTGGGATTGTCCATTTCTGAAGCATACCCCTGCAGAGAAAAGTGGAAAATAAAACCAGCCTGTTTTCAGCAAGGAAGAAGTACTGCATTCAAGGCACTGGAAAGCCCCAAAGTCCATGTGCTTTTGTTCTCTACAGAGCAAACAAAGCTTCTCCCATGCCTGCTGCTTTGTTGCTCCCATGAATTTCTGATGTTTTTGATTTTCCCCAGAGATTTTACCCTGTAACTGTGCAAACACGTTTTAACCACAAATGAACAGGTCACAAGGTTAATAAAAAACAGATGAAATTATGTGTCTAGGATTCAAAAGCCATTTGGGTCATGTAGGGATGGAGACTGCTAAGACTGACAGACAAATACCTTTCTGCTACCCTGCTTCACTGCACAAGAGTTAGTTTGGATTTATTTGTTGAACTGTGGTATTTGGATTGACTATTTTTTTTGTTTCTTGTAAAAACTGGGTTGTGTTTCTTCAATAATAACTTTGAGAGAAGAACATTCTGATCTTAAACTCAAGAGTAATAGATCAATTACCAGAGCTGCCAGCTCCCATGGAACAAATGTAATAAAGAATCGACCACATCTCCCTCAAGTCCCACCCAAATATAAGCATGATTGATCCCTACTCAGCTTCTGTCCTCCCAAAGATTAGGGACCTCATACTCCACACACACTGAGTATCCCATCAATTTCAAAAGCTCAAGAATTATATTTGCAGCATGAGCTGCTTTTTTCTGTGTTGAAGCACAACATGGGACAATAAAGCAGAGCAGGAGGGACGCCTTCCTGTTTCTCAATCATTTTCCGAACGTACATTCACAGAATTTAGTGTCTGGCCCCATGGACATCAAAGGTGCTGCTTCTGAGACCTACTGGTAATATTTTGAAAAGACATTATTAACTCTTTCTCTGTCCATAATTTTCAGAACCATGCAAGTTGTCATTCTGTGGGCTCAGGCCAGAGAAGGTGCCTCTTCCTTTAAGCCCTGAGGAAGGATGTTCAAAACATCCTTCCCATTCTCCATCTCCAAGGCTGAGCTATCTTGCCAACATAGCCTGTGTGTTATAAACAGGAGGTGGGAGTGCTCAGCCCGTGAAGGATGTGCACCTGCAGTGATGACTTAGAGGTTAAGCACCAAGAAGTAATTTCAGAAGAGTTTCTTACCTCTATTATACTTTGAAGTTCTTCTACATAAACCCGTTCTGTTTCTATCAGCTCATTGATTATGTGGCTGAAAGACAAGAAGGTAGAGAGTCATCGTGTTAACCAAGCACATGTGAAAGAAAAAAATGGTATTCCTTACACATTCCTGCTTATGCATTTGACTATACACAAAAACCCTCTGAAGGTCATTTCTCAGTTCTTCAGTATTGTGCCTTGTTGATAAGATTAAAAGACCTAAACACATCTTGGACTGTAACTTCTTTCAGCTCATTTTAAACTTCATCTTGGATTCTTCTGTCATTTTCATACCTGCAAACTGAAAAAAAAAAAGAAATTCCCAAGAAGGAAAAAAAGGTATCTCTTCTAAGAATAACTAATACTCAATAAAATGAAGCTATACTTCAGAGCTATGCTAATGTTTCTGTTTCTTTTCTTTTATAAAATAAACAAAATTAGTGACTAGACTTCCATCCTTTACTACAATGCAAAAACAGGCAACAGGATGATGTCAGAAGTCTGAAAACATCAAAGTAAATTAGAGTAAAATATTTTTACTATGTTTTGGACTTTTCTAATATTAGTTTAATGCTCCTAGGTAACTTGAAGACATATGTCTTGAAGATGCCTGACTTATTTCAGAGAAACATGAATGTAACCTTCACTTTTGGACAAAGAACTAATTAGATTTAAAAATAAAATTGCATTAGATCTCTCATGTTTTTATGCATCCAATGTCCCATATTATCAAGAAAGTGTTGTCTTTGGTACTGTTATGAACAAAGTTTTCAAGGCAGCTCCTCCAGAGGTTTGAGCAGTAGGAAAGGACAAGTACCTGGTGTTCTTTTCCTGGCCTGTGCTTCTCGAGAGTCTTTAAGCACGGCTACCTCAAGCCAAAACACATCCCCAGAAGGACACTAGGGAATAATGTCTAGAGGAACTGCAGTGCGGGCAGCCATGAGCAGCACACAACCTGAGGCCAGTAAAGTGTGGGCAACTCTTGGCATCAATACCGGCACGTGCATTCAGCCAGCATCTCCCAGTACACACTGCCTGTGTTACCTGGCTTTGTGTGTCACTCATTATCAGCCAGACCTCATCAGCCCTTTAGATCATGAGCTGCATCTGTACTCTTGCATCCACTATAAGGGGATTTCCTCATTCTCCACAATTTTTTAGGATGTAAAAAAATTTTTTGAGGGTAAAAAACCAATCCCACTTCTGATAAAGCCTGGTTTGAATGGTTTGGCCAAGCATTTGAAAGTAAAATAGCCACATTTCAGCTCGCAGCTTGAAATGCAAAAGCATTGACTAAAACATTACTAGGCTGCTACAATAGATTCACTGGTTTCCTTTGGATTTTCCCAGTCCTTTTTCAAGGAAATGTGGTTTTGTAGGCTAGCTGGGGACCACTTATTCAGGTCTCAAAGGCTATTACTCCTTTATGGACCACTGCTTGAGAAACGTTATAAATCCTGAGAAAACTAGACCTTACCTTTAACTGAGGTTTCAAATTTTGTTATAAAATAGCTGGGATTTCATAGCTGTCTTGACATAATGCCTTAAATTGCAGTGTCTAGCACAAGGTAGGGCAGTGGGTGAGGGCTGTACCAGTGCTCCCCTGGCCACAATCAGGTCCCACTGGCCACTCCTGCACTGGCTGGGGGCTCCTGGTGACTCTCTCTGCTCCCCCTCAGGTGTCCCCAGTTTGGGAGACCGCCCCAAAATGTTCCACAGCTGATTGTGCCAGGACCGGAGCTGCACTGTGACTGTCATGGGCAATGAGGGGAACTCAGCACACACCTGCTGCCAGTATCACATTTAACAAAAGTATGAGGCAGGATTGTTGTCACAGGCAGCTCTTCCCACCCCTTTTTCCCCTTTGCCATGCATGACTAGGTTGGAAGTAATTTCTACGGCAAATGGGATGTGTGAGGTAAAGGGACAGGGGAGAACTTCCACACTGTATTGTTCATTCATTTCAGAGAAATTTTACAAGAATTTGAGGTTTGCATGGCAGCAGTCCAAACACAACAAAACTCTGAGCTGGCTGAAGTTTATGGGCAGTTCTCACATGGAGAACTCCTCACCAGGATCATTCCCAAGCAAATAGGCCATCTCAGTGGGCATGGTAAAGGATTAGGCATCTGACCTAAAGGTCAGAATCTGAGAAATCCCTAAGGTCCTGTCTGTAGACATCCTTGTTGCTTGTAAAACTTCATTCCACTCAAGTGTACTTGCTCCTTCCCCAATGAAACAGAGATTCACCAAACCAGCAGAGCTAGCCAAAGGTAGAATATTCTGGTCCCAGGAACCCTTGCCTCAGTAGCTTTCCTGACAGGAAACAGTGATGTGAAACACGGCTCAGGAGGTCAAGGCCAGCTTTCCCTCTGTGGAAGGAGTTAAACACGTCCTAGCAGAGGGAGCTGAGCCACCATCCCCCTGGCAAAGCCCTGTGTGTGGCAAGGCCCTGCTGCCACCAGGGCTTGGCAGAATTGGGGTGTGTTTGTGGCAGGGATCACACACAGGCTCACTGATACCACCTTGTCAAATGTTCCTGCAGCAAAGGAAACTTCTCGGTATTGGACATAATTACAATGCATCAACAAGCTCACATTTGGTTGGACGATTGAACTGTGTTTCTAAGGTAACGTTGTGCCTTTGGCTACACCAAGACCACATTTCCCACAAGGGGGATTTTAGCAAGGTGTCATTGAGGCAGGTTTTTCTCACTTCAAGCAGCCGTGATATCCTGTGGCCCTGCAGCATCGCTACAATCTCACACATTGAGCCACTTTCCACCACCCCCACCGCCCCTGAAGGGACAGCACAATATGGATGATAAGAAAGGAGAAAGTAATAAGAAAACTATTCCTGCTTTGTCAATAGCACTGTCTCTGGCAAGTTAGTCATGCCATGCTGCAGTGAAGAAAAAAAAAATTATTTCACAGAGGAAGCTCCTCAGCAAGGATGAGAATGTAGGAGCTGCAATGGACAACAAAGCATTGAGAAAAGACTTGTTTTTAGCCAAGGCTGTAAGTGAAACCTTGAAACTGAGGTAAACTGTGGTGTTAATTATCACCCTTGACTTTTAGAGATGCATTTCTCTATCAGCCCCTGCCTGTGCTGGTATTTAGATCAAAGGCAGCTATTTATATCACTTTGGTCTGTGCAAATAGCAATTAGCAGTGTTGTGGCTATAAGTATAAACTTACCCTGCACTGCATTGTTTTGTTGCAACAAAACTTTGTCAGTAGGTATTTATCTGTGCTGGCTTCTTTGGGTAACTCAGAGCACACTTCTAGGAAGGTCCTCACAACAGTGACCATAAAGCTGACAGATATCAGACCATTTCATCTCAATAACTCTTTCTCCTTCCTTCTTCTTTAATAATAGAAGGAAAAAGAAACATAACTGAATGGCTGGCCAAGCTCCCCAGGGGTGTCAGGTCATTCTCCAAGTCTCTAGCACAATAATTTTGGTAGGATTTTTTTTTTCTCTGCTGTGATATGTGCTGCCTTAAAAAACCCCATCAAATATAATGAAACACTAAGCAAGAATATTATCTAGAGATTACCACAACCTGTTAATATCTCCTCTGGCTAAATCTCAATTGCTTTGTCCTCATACAGGTACTATTTGTGCATCCTGCTCAGATGACAATATAAACTAATTCAGGATTTTTGTTTCCATAGCTGTTTCTCTAAAAAATTCATTGGCTCACCTCCACTCACAGATCTGTTTCTTTGCCAGGATTTGCTATCACACATGCCTGTCCTGATAAGGAGTCTTACCCCAGAAGAGAAATTGAAGCCATCAATTAGAATTAAACCAGTAGGTTTTCAGAAAAGAACCCCCTGCATAAATCATAACTGATGCTCCAAAATCGTTGTGCTGCAGAAAACCTGACTGCATGACAGGTGTGGAGCCAGCAGAAATGGCACTCGTGCACGAGCTCTCCATACCTGTCTTACAAAAACACATGGTTCTAGTAGATGAAAAACTTCTAGCAGATGAAACAGGAGTATTTTCAACAGCAGAACAGCAGAAAATGGGTATGCAAGACCAAAATATTTAATTTAATACATTAATAAAAAACCTACCTTCATCACTTCTATAAATATATCTAATATAGATAGAGAGCTACTTAAATTGAAAATACCGGCTCTTTTAATATCCGAGGCTTCAAACACAACAGTAAGGATTGAAAGAACCTGTGTGCAGTGTGATGGAAACATAAATACAGAAAAAATATCAACATTGGATAGACTTGGACTTGAGGGAAGTCAGAGTGAATAATTTACTGGCTTGCAAA
>VYZR01015337.1:48871-83651 GCA_013400675.1 Oxylabes madagascariensis
TGGCTTGCAAAAATGAGCACAGTGGTAAAAATCTCCCTGGTCCAGCACTCTGGCTAGTTCTAAGTACTGTGAAATTTCTGTTTCTGAATGTAAATAAAATTTAACAAAACCCTATTTTTTTGCAGTGGTATCTTCTTTGTAGGTAGTATATGATGAAAGTCTCGTTGTTGCAGTTGAAACAGGATCAGAAATAAATATCACATCCAGTTTTGAATTAGAAATCACTACAAGAAATTCTAAGACTGCTCTAATTGTAAAATCTCAAAATTATCTCAGTGCTATGGAATGAAAAAAAATGACAGCATGTCAGTAGCTGAGTAGAAGAAACTTCCATTCCATCTACATTATTGCATTTAAGAGAAATTTTTTGTTAGTTTGTTTCTCACAGTGCTAAAAAGGCCTTTTTCAGTTGAAAAGTATTCTCAACTGAGGTTGTGCAACAGTTCAAATGAAATTTGAGTAATGAGTCAGTTGCTGTAGTTTACCCCCTAAAGTGGAATAAAAGATCATTCTGGACGTAAGAACACTTGTTTCAACAGAACTCGTTGTTAGTTGATACAGTATATATTAGTTGATACAGAAAACAGTTCTGATTTCTCTGCCATGTACTTTTTGTTGGGTTTTTTCCCCCCCTCAGTGAGAGCAATGCCTTGAAAGAACAATTATTCTTAAAGTACATTTCATGGCTGCAAACAAAACTCAACTAAGTAACTTTGAGAAGCATAAGGGACTTAGGTAGTACACTCCACCCCATCTCAAAATTAGTGCCCTTTACTGAAGTTATTGTAATTGCCTGCTGCAATGTCAAATGGATTTGCTCCAGCTGTTATGGAAGTTCTGAGGAGAAGAACTGCATCTTTGTTAGAAATATATTTCACCACCAAAGTCACCATTTATAATATTTAGCTTCTTCTGAAATGATCTGAACTCTTCACATAAAAGGAATTGTCCCACATTCATTGTTCTCAAAACAAATGACCTTGGGGAAATATTTTTATATATCTTAATTAGTTGACCTACATTATAGGAACCAGAGCATAGTTGTTAATGGAGAGGTAAATTAATTAAATCACCTACAGAAAGGAATAATATGAATAGAGGACTAAAAGTCACACAGGAGTTGTTTCTCATCTCAACTGTGCATCTACAGTGAAAAGATGCCTCTCTGAACCCAAATCTGAGCTACCTTTAGACAATGTGGATGCTACAGACTGGTCCTTACTGTGGGCCAAAATAACAGACCACATAGCTGTGTACATATTTTGTCAACTATCCATATTTGTAAACTACCCATCCGGCCCCCCTCGTGATTTTGGTTTTAATCTTGCAGCTGCACTGTTTCTGTTTGGTGATAAAGATATATTTAGCTCTATGAGATCTCAGCATTGAGTGATCAATTAGCTAGGAGCAGGTGAATAAATTGTATACAAAAATAGGGTAATTGCTAAGAGTTATTAGTATTAGGTCGTATCCAAGCAGATTGTAGTAGGTTGGTAGTAAATTGAGATCCATAGAAACTACTACACACACATGCTTGTGAAATATCTGATGTAA
This sequence comes from Oxylabes madagascariensis, assembly GCA_013400675.1. Classification (NCBI taxonomy): domain Eukaryota; kingdom Metazoa; phylum Chordata; class Aves; order Passeriformes; family Timaliidae; genus Oxylabes; species Oxylabes madagascariensis. Next base: position 50,426 of record VYZR01015337.1, read on the forward strand.
CTGGGACACTGCAGGTTAACAGGTTGCTCCCACACTGTGCAGACTTCCATGTCACTTCTTTGTTTGCTTGAGATAATGAGTATTAATATTCAGGCCACAGAATTAACTTAATTACTCAGATTTCAATATTCTTCTTTAGAAATATTACCCAGCCAAAAGAAAATGTGGTAATTTCCTAGGGCCAGGCAGATCTAGTACAGCAACAAACCATATTGCATAAAGGATTTAAAGTGAGCACAGAGGAGGAAGACATAATTCTTCACTACACTTGCTTAAGGATGGATTTGATCTGCTGAACTGAAGCCAGTATGGGTACCAAAGTTTACTAGCCAACAAAGGGAGTTCACTGCTTTTTAAAATGTAGAAATATAAATACATGCACAGATGCATAAAAGTAAAGGTAATTAATATACTAACACTGACGTTTACTCTCATACTTGTTTCTGGCTAGTAATGATTAGAACATCTCTTATGAATATATATCAGTTATACACATATATCAGTGATATATATGTATGTGTATCAGTCACAGCTGATATTCAAAAGATAAGGCCTCTGAAATGAAGCACTTCAGATTTTGCACGTCCTACTCATGTGAGAAATTCACGGGGTTTTTGTGTCCTGGCAGTAATTTCTTCCTGGCTGCCTTTTTCTTAAAAGTTGAAAATAGAGCGGGTAAAACTCTAGATATGTAATAGTTTCTGACTTCTGAAAAAAAAATTTAACAGCTTTTTTCTATGCCCAATCTGACTTCTATGACAGCAGCTACTTTCAGATTACATGCTGTATGCTTTTTCCATTCCTTTGTAGACACAATACAACAATATCCAAATACCAGTTGACCTCATTGAGCAAGAAATCTGATAAGGGCTGACAATGCTGTGGATTTTCCCACACAGGGTGGTAAAGTACTTTTTCAATAACAGCAAAAGTTAGAGTGGTAAAACCCCGAAACTTTCAGACAGACAAGACCAGCAATATAAAACCCAGAAGTAGGTTAAAGGAAACTTAACGGACACTGTTTATACTGAGAATTCACGTTGACTGCTAGAGCTCAGGCTCTAAGTAAACCTAAACCTATACCATGCCCACAGCCCCTCTCCAAAATTCTCTGGAGTCTCAGATGGGTGTCCTTGCTGGTGGGTGCCTTGGTGGGACAGGGAGGATTTAGGCACATGTGACTCTGCTCCCTACAGATTCCTACACCACCTTAACCTCTGATAGTGCTGTGACTTACGTGTCTCATGCCTGTGGTACTCACTCGACCCCTTCCTGTCCCTGCAAGGACATTTTGTGCCATACAGAACCATTTTTGATTGGGATGCAAAAGCTTAACACGGAACTATCGTTTACTTTGTTTACTTCGTGCAAACACAAATTCTATCCTGAAGGGTCAACTTCCTCAGGAGGAGAAGAGCATCAGTGGTTTTGATTCTCATGGCAGATCTACCTTTGATAGCTTTGTTCTGCAAGACCTTGTAAGGCCACTTGGGTAGAATGAAGAATTAGTTTTATTAGTAAAATTAATAATAATTGATCTTAAAGACAGGCCTGAGTTTATGTTGGAGAGGATTGACCAGGGAAGTTCATGTTGTACTTGGAAGTGAGAGGATAGGTTTGGTGATGATGCCTCATCCTTTGAAGGTCTGTATTTCAAGCACTGGAACAGGCTGCCCAGGAAAGTGGTGGAGTCACCATCCCTGGAGGTATCCAAAAGTCGGGTAGATACGGCACCTGGGGACACGGTTTAATGGTGGCCTTGGCAGTGCTGGGGTAACAGCTGGACTTTATGATCTTAAAGGTCCTTTCCAACTGAAATGATTCTATGGTTCTATGGTTTCAGTCTTAGATATGACCCTAAGGAAACTCCATCCTGCAAAATCTGCTTCTTCCTGTAATAGAACACAGCATTGTGCCAGACTTACAATATATGGTCCTCTAGCCTAACCTCTAGTGTATCTTGGGCCCTGATTTTAAATATCCTCAAGAATCAGTATTCTCTAAGGCCTGGGAGAAATAAACTCAAGTGTTAGTTACGTGACAATGGCAATGGAACAGGGAGAGAAAATTCTGACAATCTCAAACGGAGTTTACGAGTAACTGGAATACATATTATGCTTTAGTTAATCTCTTCTTGGCACACTTACATCAGTCAGTAAGTTGTGAACTGCCACAGCTGAGGACAAACATCCCATTTTTGTGTGTCACATTTTCTGAGCCATCTGGGCCAGAGGGGCAGGCAAGGATCCTGCCATCTGCAGCTACCACAATCCACCCAGCAGGGACTGGGAATCACAGCTCTCGGCAACATCCACATCCATTTACTAACCTATACTTTGGGCAACCCTGTCTGCCACACCCCGAAACACTGCTTGCAGAATTTAATGATAAACTTAGAGAAAGAGGGAGAGACACTCTTGGAAGATATTCCAAACTTAGAAACTTTAGAGAACTGTTGGATAGACTCCAGCTGGAGAATGTATTCAGAGGACCACTTTACTCAGTAGGAAACTCTCATAATTGCAGATTGCATGAAACTGGAAGGATATTACCCAGCATTTGGGTTTCTTACTTTTTTCTCTAAGCACCTGCTAATGGGGAATGTCCAAGACAATACAATGGGACAGAGCGATTTCTAGGCTCATCCTCTCCTTTTCTCTGCAGAAGAATAGGGAGCTTGGTTTATCAGCCTCAGTGGCTGCTGCAGGTCTTACACAAGCCTTGCTTATGTGAGAAATGCCTTGTTTGTCACTCCAGTGTTTGTAGTTAGAGCTGCGGCTGGGCACAGCTGCAATGCTGCCTGACAGAGGTAAGAGCACTGCACCAGGCACGGCTGTTACGGGGGCTGGAGCTCTTGGTGTCCTCTGCCCACACAGCAAGTCTGGCCTGACAGACTACCGGGTGAGCCAGCACAGACAAATAGAACTTAGTCACTTTTACCAAGAAGAGCACACTCAGAATCACATTGTTTAGCTCTAATGCAGGCCAGGTGCCATAAAGGCAAGACTGTCCATGCTAGTTTGTCCAACACAGCTATTAACCAGGGACAAGTATTTGAAGACAGCTTTGTAATAACTAGAAATGCAAATAAAGCATCGGTGTCTTCCATCCAGAGGCTACAGAGAAAGATCAGCAACAGTGTATTGAGTAATCTGCATATGCACAGGAATTTTACAGAGTCTACAGAGGAGCTGCTGGACAGACAAGTCATACTATGTGAAAGAGAATTCCTTTCTAGACTTATACAAAGAAAGAATGTTCCTGTTGGATGAAAAAATCCACATGAATTTTTGGAAATGAATACAGAATTCTAAACATGATTACATCACAAATATTCCAAACCCAGTTGTTATACTCCCAATTTATGAGCAATTCGTTAAATGCAGGAAGTAAAGTCAGCAGTGATTTACTGCACAGTGCAATTGATAAATCACTGCTCCATTGAATCACTGGCTACATGGGACTGAGTGATCTCTCTGCTCTGTCCTGTCTGCTGCTGTCCTGCAAAGCGTGCAATTATTTAGATCGGTTCAGTGTGGGTGCAGGTCAATGACATCTGATTAGGCAACATGACGTGCTCTTTGTGCTGTTGTAAATAACAATGTGAAGTGCTCAGCACTCCTTCATGAGCTAATTGACACACAGGAGCTGCATGTTTTTAACTACAGAGTTTAAAAACAGATTCCATTGAAACTGGTGTGAATGTGCAAAGGGAAGGCTTTGGCAGCTGTCTGGAGAACTTTACACTCTAAGAGGTGTGATTGCTCCTGGTTTGTTTCAGTGAGAGAGTGGAGATTGTCACTGTTCTGCTCTTTACAGAGAAAGCAGCACCACCTGAACTGAGGTGGTATAAAATCACACCAGTGCCTCTCCTCCTTCCCCATCCATCAACCTGGCACTGAGAACAGGGCTAATTTCCTCTGCTCCTTGGCTTGTGCCTGTGTTACCTGGGATTTCCAGGGGTCCTTCTTGCAAATACATCAAGGCCAAGGACTGTCAACCTGCCATGTCAGAGCAAAGTCAGGTTTTTATGGTGAGATGAACAAGTTACAGGTAGGGGAGAAACAAATATATGAAACTTCAAGTTCACATGTGCTTCTTCAGAGCAGATGCTCCAGTTCTAAGCCAGAACAGAGCTGCCTTTCTTTGCGTGTGCTCTGTGAACCCTGAGTTGGATCGGGGGTGTGAGGGAGCAGACCTTAAGTCCTGTCCTGGATAGGCAGAGGAAGAGGAGGAAGATTGCTGCCCATTGACTATGTGCGTGCAGAAATCTTCAGTTCTTTCCTAGTGGAGCACACTCATTTCTGTGACACGAGACAAGACAGGAGATACCTCCGATCCCAATCACCCCATGGGCCTAAACCAAAGCAACCATCCAGGATGTGCATGTGGCCAGCTGCATTCCAGGGGCCTGCTCGAGCCAATAGGCAGCAGAACAACCGCACAGAAAACAAGCTGAGGAATTCCTGGAATTTCTGAAGAGCGTTAAAATAACCTTAGTATCCAATAGCAAGCAGGTATGAAAGATAATAGCAGAAGTGACTGCTAAATGCTCTTTGATATTCGATTAAGTGCAAATTTTGTAAGAAAACATATTGAGAGTGCTTTTTTCAGCTTTTCTCTACACCTCAGACTCTTTGGGAGCAAAGACACAAGGACTTCAAGGACTTCAGGAAGCCTCCAGAACACTCAGTCAACTACTGCGTTGTAACAATAAGATTTTTTTTTCTCCTGTTCATAATAATTTTCCCAATTCCCAGAAATATTTGGAACTCTAGTAGGAATACACCTCCCCTTGCTATTCTGCACAGATTTCTATCAGCAGCCAGATCTCCCTACATGGCAGCATATACTTCACTTCAAAGATCTTCCCAAACCCTTTAGGCTGTAATTAAACTTGTAAGTGCTGGAGCCAATCTGCCCAACAGGGAAACTTCTCTGAAAACAAAAATTTTGTAAAAGTTGAAAGAGATGATGTCAAACAAGAAATGGCTTGTGGCTTCTTGAAATTTCTCCTGCTGACTGAACTTTCATTAAGTCTGGTGAAAGAAAACAGCTCCCTGTGCCTATTGATAAAGGCAAGAACATGGTTTGTCTTTTAAAATGTAGACTCCAAGTTCTTCCCCTCTACCAGCTGGAAGTTTTAATATGCCTGGAAATCAGACTGAAAAGACATGCTATTGGGTTCCTACTGTAACACTCAACAAAATCACTTTCTTTCAATTGTAACAGAATTCTTATATTACACTATTTTATGAAATTTGTTATAAATTCCATTTACACACTGAATGGAAACCTTTGCAATGGATCTTACTTATGCCATATAACAGGGGAAAATTGTTGACCAGTCTGGAAGGGGAAAAGCTTTGGGAAGACCTTTTTATGGCCTTTCAAAATATAAAGGGGGCTTATAAGCGAGAGACATTTACCAAAGCCTGTCGTGACAGCACAAGGGACGATGGTTTTAAACTGGTTGAAGGCAGATTTAGACTAGATATCTGGGAGAAATTCTTTACTGTGAGGGTGGTGAGGCACTGGAACAGGCTGCCCAGAGAAGCTGAGGATTACTCATCCCTGAAAGTGTTCAAGGCCAGGCTGGATAGCGCTCTAAACAACCTGTTCTAGTGAGAGGTTCCCTGGCCATGGTAGGGGAGTTGCACTACAAGATTTTTGGGTCCATGCCAACTCACACTATTCTAGGATTCTAATATTTATCTCTGCCTCCTATAGAAGCTATGCATCTTTGGCCAATAGCTAATGAAATCAGGAAACTTAGTTCTCTTCTGCCATACACAGCTCTGATGATTACAATAAGCACTTGGACACCAGAGCTTTTAGTAGCACTCCCTGAGCTACTAGTATTTTTGACACCAGTCCACACCTAAATTTAGCAATTCCCAGACCTAATGTCAGCACAACTTTGGTATTGCTGATTTAGAATAGGGCTCTGGCACAATATTCTCATTCTGAAAATAGCTTCTAATTCTTTACTCAGGGCAGAAGTGCTGTCCTGCTCTACCCACACAACCTGATGATTCAGTGATACACTTATTCTCATGCACAGACTGATTTATGGAGGTCCTCAGTCCTTGTTAGATCAATAACGCTGACCCAGATAAGATACACTGAATCTAAAGAATTCTTAAATTTAAATAATATCCAAATGTACAATTGGAACCTGTCATTTAAGGCCACAAACACCTTCAGGCACACAGGCTGCACACTCCAGGATGTGAATATGCAAAGTGACAGCTGGCTGCTGGTGTGCAGAAGTGATCCCAGATGCTCCACAGGTCTCCTCAGCACATAAAGCAAACTTTATGTGCATGTTCAGAGGACAAGCAGTGAGTCTGGACTGTGTACATGCTTGGAGACTATTTTGCATGTGTACAGAAGTGCTCCATGCATATGTGATAGCTGAGGCCACTCCTTATTCTTAAACTTGACTCTCTTTCATTAAAGTCACAAAAATGATACCTCAGACTCCACACCCTGGAACTGGTCATTTATGAAGTCAATTCTATCTGAATATAAATGTAGGAGAGGTTACTGTCTCATGAGAATTTAATTCAGAAAGCAGGGATTATGCTGCTTATGTGACATGCCTCACCTGAGCACAAAACCAATACCTTGCAATTTTCAACTTATTCTTCAGCAGTAATAGACCTGAACGAAGATGAAACATGAATAACACTGTAACTCCTGTCACTGCACACTGATCACTTCAAGATACATGTTGCTGTGCTTGTAAGTGATCTCTGTCAAGGCCATGTTGACCACTCACTGAGAACACCAAAACCACATGCAAAATTGGGGGGGGTCATCTCATAAAAAGAGTGAAATTGTGGTCAAAAAGCCCTGGAACAGATGTCATACTTCTGTGTCTTCAAAATGAAGCATTAACACTGCCCAACAGTCTCCCAGCCCTTGTTGCAAGGTGGACTAGAATAATGCTGGGTTTATCAGATCCGAAGCAAATCAACCAGAAAAATATTCCAAATTTACAGGAAATTCAGTTTCCTGTCTGATGGGGATTGCCAATATCATCTTTTTGGATGGACTTTCTTGATCAGTTTATCTACTCCATAACTTTAAAGGAACAACTATGCATCTTTGCATGCTCCCAGTCACTCCATCCTGCTCCTTTGCTCACATATGACAGTGAGGGTACACCAGCATGCACACTCAGGTAAATTGGTGAGCAAGAGGAATTGACCCAACCCAAAAACAACCTCACAAAAAAGAAAAAAAAAAGGTCATACTAGCTGCTCAATTGCCAGCCCTGTAAAAGGGGTAAGAAGGGACTACATGAGATGGGTGTGGGGGGAAAGAGCAAAATGTGCAGCAGCAGCCCTAAATGACCTTAGATTGGTTGTGAAACCATTTTGGGAATAGATCTATGAATCAGATCTCCAGTCATAAAATCACACCACAGAACTCCCGACCAAATAATTTCCCATAATAATGTTTGAACATAAATTGGATAATATCCCAGCAAAGTACTCAATGCATTTACGATGCTAAGGAATGCAGTAGCTGGGACTCCATGGATTTGGCCAGTTTGCTACAGGAAAAGGCTGCCTACAGCCATTTGTGCAAATGAACTAGAAAGGGTTGCCTTGCTTAAAATTGTGTCCAAAATGCCCAGTTCTGTTATATTTACAGTCTGTGCACAAAATCATGTGGTCGTGAAAGACTTTCACATGGCTCATACAAGAAGCACCTCAAGGATAAGATACTGGTTTGGCTTATCAAACAGAACTCTGCTTCTGGATTTTTAGATTGTCTTTCCATTGACTATCTCCTCTCATGAATCTTGGGCCTGGACTGTACTGGGGTGCACTGGACAACACAACAGGTGCTATTGGATCATGCCAATCCATCCTGTTGGGATGCAGAATGAAGACAACAGCAGTTGGGCTAGAAGCACCTGGAATAACCCCTCTGAGACCACTGTGTGGCTTCCTCAGGGCTCTTCGTAGATTCAAAGGCTCAGAAGCAATAAAGGACAGATCTCTGATCCCAACCTCCTTGTACAAACACTTCATTGGTAAGTAGGTTTCTAAGCTACAAAATATTTTATGGAATTTCTCTCCAACCTTCGTCTTCCACTGGGCAAGAATAGCTAAAACATGTTGCACATACAGTAGGAAGCAATAAGAGCACAGCAGCTTAACACAAATCTGCAGGAATTACAAACAATTCTACAAAACAGTAACATCTAGAAACATCTGTTTCTTTGTGTTCTGTTGAATCTTATCAACTCATTATTTACTCTGAAATAAGGTTTCCTGAGGGAAATAAGGGAAATAAGGGCCTGAGGTTTCCAGCTAGGTGTGAGGCCAATGAGTGGCCCATACAGGAATCAAACCCACAACCCAGGCTGATGTTGGCCCCACGGTCTGAGCGAAATGGAAAGAAAGGTTGTTTGGGGAGCAGGGATCCTCCTGCCTAAGCCCCCACCCCTAAAACTGACTGCACTGCCCCACATCCACTCCCCTCACGCTGATAAACCACTCTGCTCTCTCTGAACACTCAGTGACCTGAACCTGTACGTGCAGGACAGCGTGATTACAGCCAGGGGTGACTTCCTGAGGAAAACCACGTGTGAGGGGCCTCTCAGAACAGCCAGACAGACAGTGCTGCCTCCTGCTTTGTTGGTTTAGAGACACCACCGCCTCAGCACTTCTGCCAGGGCTGAGTGGGCCAGATACGGCCGAGTAGGGATGTCTAAGATGTAATTTATAAACAAATAAGGGTGGTGGTCTAAAAAACTCTCCCTACCGTCACTGGGAAAAAAAAGAACGGTGGAGTTTAATTTCTAAATAAGTTTTATCTCAACAGACGACCTAACAAGATTTGGTTTAATACAAAGGAAATGGAAAGGGGAAGGGAAAGTGGAAAGGAAAAAAGGGAAGGGAAGGGAAGGGAAGGGAAGGGAAGGGAAGGGAAGTCCATTTTACATTCAGTTTACTGAAAAGTAAAACCTATGAAGAGATACAGATAGAAACTTTCCTACTGTAATTTTGGGTCAGAAGCAGGATGAAATATGATTACTTCAGTGACATCAATTGGAGAAAATCCAGATCAATCAAGATGAGACATTAGCGAGGGCAAAGGAAAGGTTCTTCATCCTTTGAGCAGGCATCACTTGTCAGAAAAAAAGTGGACACAACTGCAAGACAAACTCAGTTTCTTTGCAGTGCTGATTAGAAATAGTCATTTTTGTTCAATAATTGAAATACCTCTGACTTTGTTTTCTATGGACCCAGTTCTTCAAATCCTGTAATTATGTCTGAATGACATTTCCACATAAACACACCTTCAATTTTAAAGTTATCTCCTGATTTTGAGAATGTGACTCATTGAAGCTGTATTTTCTGGGAGCTGCATTATCCAGACACAGATAATGCAGAAATTACACTTAAAAGTAAGAAAGAAGAATAATGTATGGGGAAAAAGCCCACCACATTTGTTAATTAGGGAAGGAATCAACAATTATAATTTTGGTAAGAAAAACGAATGATGCTTTGTTTATAAGGTTATTACTATTGTTATTTAAACACTTCTCAGGTAACACATCAAATTTCCACAATGACCTACAAACTTTTCCTTCTAAAGTGAACTAAAGATTGCACAGAATTATATTTCATCTTACTGCAGAATGAAACAGACAAAGAGAAATCTGGGAAGGTTGCAATAAAATATTTAGTCATACTAAGACAGGAGAAAGGAGAGATCAAGTGAAAAACTCCTTAACGCCTTGAAGCTTCCCAAGCAAAACCTGTATTGCAAAACAACACATCCTTCCACAGGATCATCAGCTGCTCAGGTTTTACCCTTGCTCTACTTTTGCTGGACGACCTTGACAACAGTATTCCTATCTCTCTTTTCGCTCTTGCATGTGAAAAGAAAACAATTCCTTGCCTCACAAAGATGTTGTCAGATTTATGGTTGCAAAGTGACAAACAGACCCTAATTGTCATGATATGCAATAGTTAAATTTCTATGAAGTCAATGATGAGGTCAGGCATGATTCAGATCAATCACAGTCATGTGAAAGAATTGGAGATACACAATGGGTTTGTGTTTGATATTTATAGTTAGTGAGAAATCTATGATTCTGTGATCCTATAAAATCACACAAGGCACAGCATTGTAGTGGCTTTTCAACTGAGTTTGAATGCCATTTTTTAACCCAGTTTTTCTCTTTACAAAACTTTGGCAAAAGTGTATTCAAAGAAGGCACGTTCATAGCACTTCATTTGGTTTGTTTTTTAAATACTTCTGTCTCAGTCCTACTGCCCATGGAGACTGACTTACTATTGATGTTCTTCAATGAATCAGGCATTCCCCCTCAGGCTGGCGTAAGGAAGTCACCAAGATTTGTGGGGACGGTAAAAGAGAAAAAGAAACCCTAAATCATGGTCTTTTTCTTCCTCTGAAGATTCCCAACAGCAAAGTGAGACAAACAAGTTCCACTGTGACCTACAAACTAACCACCCAGCAATAAGATGTCATTTGGCACCTCGGAGACTTAGAGGAGCAGTCAGCTAAACTTTTACGGCGTCTCCTAAGATTAAGATAGAAGTACTTTTAAACTCCTCGCACATCACTTTTGGCGCTCAGAGCGTCGGCGCAAGACGGAGTTTTCCCAGGTCGCGCAGTGCGGTCCCACCCTGGGCAGCTCCTGGGGCGCAGCGCGGCGGGCGGGCAGGGTGTCTGCGGGCCGAGGGCAGCGGGGAGCCGGGCCGGGAGCGGAGCGCGGGCAGGGGGCGGAGCCGGTGGCTCCCGGGCCGCCGGAGCCCATCTGCAGCGGGGAGCGCGGGGCCCGGCCCGGCCCTGCCGCCCGAGGAAGCCGGCGGAGGAGAAAGCAGCTCTGCGGCCACTTGGGTAGGTGAGGTGCGGGAATCTCGGCTGGGTGTCGTCCCGCTGCCCCTCGCGCTTTCCGAACTGAGAGCAGCCGCGTTGTTCGTTCCTCTGATGGGTGAAGCGAGTCGCCGGGTAATTAAAATTAGCGAAAATATTCTGGTTTTTTTAAATGCTGTTTTTTTCTCTTCTCTGCCTGGCTTCAGGGATTGTAAGAGCTGGGCTGTTGAGGGGAGGATGGTGTCTCACTTCTCCGCGTTTCAGGAATCGCGGTTCCCTGCTTTGGATAAACGAGTTTTCCAACTGCTTTGTTTCCAAGGTTTCTGTGCGGACCGCATCCATTAACGCCGTACGCGCTTGCCCCCCTCCCGTCCTAAAGAAGGGTCTTGTCGGGGTTTGGGATTTCAAATTCCTGTGATTAACGAGACCCAAACTTCAGTGTAGTTTTGATGTCTGTTCTGCGTAACCTCTTAGGAGATTCCCCCCAAACCTCTGATTGTCTGGCAGTCGATTATGTTTAAGAGGAAAAAAAAAAAAAAAAAAAAAAGGCCAGAAAATTACCAGACTTTCTTTGTGGCCCTTTCAGGGTCTTTCTCATGCCCTGAGCCTTGGAGGGAAAACTCGCGGCCACTCGAGCATTGCGGTGAAAAAACTCATTCAAAGGCGCGCCGTTTCCTCCCGCCCCTTGTTCCAGCAGCCCCTCCCGACTTCCTAGCCCTCCAAACTATTTTTTCTTTTCCCTACAGGAAAAGTGTGGGATTCTTTTTTTTTCCTTCCCCACTGTTCCCACACAAGAAACTGGATCGGGCTGGGAGTTTCTCCGCGCAGCCCTGCGTTGGTTGCAACACGGGGACGCGCCCCCGAGCTCCCCGCCTGCCGAGCGCGGCGGGGAGCGGCACCGCCGGGAACGCGGGCGCGGAGCTGCCGCCGCCCCGAGCGCTCCTTGGGCACCCCGCAGGAAAAATCGGCAGGAGAAACGGCATTAGGCACAAGGGGAAGAGTGAACGCTTTCAAAAAGGGTGTTTGCGCTAAGCAAAGCTTTTTAAAAAGTATCTTTTTTTCTCTTTTTTTTTTTTTTCTTTTTTTCTGCGCTCTTGGCCAGGCTGCGGAGTTCCCAAGGGGGGAGGCTGGCGGCGGGGGGAGTGCGGGACGGGCCGGCTGCCTCCCGCCTTTGTTCCCCGAAGGGGCGCCCGCAGCCGCATGGCTGGAAGCTGTTCCCGGCCTGCCGCCCCTCCCAGGCCGCCGCCGGGATCCGCGGGTGCCCCGGAGGATGGGGATGGGGATGGGGATGGGGGAAGGCGCGGTGGTGGGAGGATCACCCTCGGTTTGCTGACCTGGGGGGTCGCGAGGCTGCCAGGAGGCGGCAACAGCCACCGGGGGAAACCCCATGGGGACGGCGGCTTTCTCGGTATGTTCGATCCTCCTGGGTTTCAAAGGTTTCGGAAGAGCTGAGGATGCCCTCGGGAGGCGGGCGCGGGGCAGAGCCGCGGGTTTGGCCGGGCTGGGGGCGGCGGGGCCCCAGGAAAGCGAGAATGGCAGCGCCTCATCCGCGCTGCGGGGAGCACAGTGAACACCTGGGCTGTTTTGGGGACAGTAGCTTCGTTAACTGCTTTTGCGCAAGATCTTGGGAGTATCCGGAGATGGGAGACTGGCATTACGCCGGTGTAAGCAACTACACGGAGTGCAAGACGATAAGAACCCCTGTAACTATCTTGGCTCGGCAAGGCAGTGGAGAGCTCGGTACGTGCTGCAGCATCCTCATCTCGGGACTACCCAGGCGGCATGCCTGAGGATCTCCTAGCAGCAGTGTTGAAACTACCAGTGCAGCTGTTGAAATCTGGTTTGTATGATGCTGTCTTGTTCTCACTTCTCCCTAGTTCTTGCATTTCTTTTAGCAGTTGGAAAAGGAAAATGATAGGGCTAGAAAAGGAACAGATTGTTTTTTAAAAGGGAAAATAGCTGCAATCTGAGGGTGGTTTTCTTTGTTTTTTGGGTTTTTTTGGTTTTTTGTTTTGTTTTGTTGTTGTTTTTGTTTGTTTGTTTGTTTGGGGTTTTGTTTGGGGGGTTTTTTGGTGTTTTTTTTGTTGTTTGTTTGGTTTTGGGTTTTGTTTTTGTTTTTGTTGAATAGGGCAGGAGACAGTAAGTCACTGTTGATAACAGCCATGGAATATTCTAGCAGTATTCCAGAAGCCTGGACTGTCACATAGAGCTGGGTGCTGCTCTGGTATTATAGAAGTTACTGGTTGTTTTGCCCAGAACTAGTTTCATAGAAGTCCACCATCTACTACATACAGAAATGTAGTATCTCAGTAAAAATTTGGGCTTTTTGCAGGTAAGGGGTTTGGAGTTTGTTTGTTCTTCTGCTTAGAAATGTAACAGTATCTGCTTACTGGTTGTCTTCCACTGAGTGAAAAAAAACTGTATCACTTTCTGCTTTCTCTGAGATCCCAAATTATTGAGAAACAAACTGGTTGCTCCTGCTGCCCAAAGCAGTAGTTGGGACAGTCTCTCTGACATCTGGCCAAACTGGAGTAGTGAGTACTAATGCTAGGAATGGTAATTCACCTACAGATTAGGGAGAAGCATGTGGAAAACCCTGCAAGTCATGGCTTATCGTTGGAAATGCCAGTGGCTGATGTGTTTGGTGTCACTCTGCACCTACAGTGTTATGGCATCCAGGATGTGCTGAGCATTGCCTCTGCCATGGTGATCCCTCTGTCCCTGAGGTGTTGTCTAGGTAATCATCTAACTTGAAGATGTTGGTTACTGGAAGTGCAGAAGTACTGAGGGGTTTTTGTTGTTGGGAAACCTCCCTGTGGCATTGCTGTTACTGCAGTGGGTCTGGCTGGCCCTTGGGACTGGCAGAAAGAGGTGGAGGGAAGCAGAACGTGATGGATTAGCATTGCACTACCGGCTCTTCCTTCCACATGGCACTTGCAGAATACCTTCCTTAGCTTCCCAGGATGTGCGCATCCCAAGTGAGGCTATCTCATTGTCCAGCAGACCTCAGTAATAACTAATATTTAAATTCCTGTGGAAAGCAGCATGGCTCACCTCTGTCAGGTTGGCCGGAAGTGAAAACAGCATTTTTCACTGATAATGGAGACGTATATTTGGATTCTTTGCAACATATGGGGGATTGTGGTCCAGATTCTGAACTGAGATCTGTGCATTCCTGAGTCTTCAGAAACTGAAATAATAGTCATGGATACTAGAGGTTCCCCTCTTTCATAAGTTGTCCATGTAAGACATTTGCTCCTGGCAGCAATGGGAAGAATGCTGTGGAAGGATCTTTGAAAGATGACACTTGACTTAAATTTTATAGTCAGTAGGGAAACCACCATAATGCATGGAAGTAGGATGATGCCACACCTTGATTTGGGAATTGCAACATTTTAGAATGAACCTGTACCAGTCCTGAAGTTTACTTGTTGCTTGGCTAGCTGCAGAGTCTGATCTTCAACTCAGAATTGTGGCTTAGAGATGCTGTGGCTGCTACATGCCCAGATAACTCAGAAAATCTAACAGATCCCAAGGCTGCTTAAACAACCTGCAAACAGATGACCTCAGAAGAAGGGAATGTTATTGTAAGCAAAAGCAACTAAGACAGCAGGACTCTTGAAGTGGCACATACATGTACACACTGCAAAGACCACAGGCTGCAGGATTTCCTGCCTTGGCTTTCTGCAAAGCAGTTTCATGAGGTCAAGGTTGACTGTCTGGTACCAACTCCAGATTTCTCAGTGTAGTTTAAAACTTGTATAGAAAATGGTGACTCAGAACTCCCAGGAATGTTGCCATGCTCTGAAGGTACATGATCACCTTCAGGTGCAACAGCTCAACTTCACCAACTCAGGTGAGGCAGGAACTTGGGAATAAAGAACTTCTGTCAACACAGACCATATTGTTGGAGGTTCTTTGGGACATGGCAGCAAAGGAAGGGATTTAATTGGTCCTTTGCATTTAGAGCTAAGGAAAGTTTCTTCAAATTGAACATGCTGTTGGCCCGCTAAGACTGCTCACATTTCTTCTCCTATTGTATCCTGCATCATTTGTTTCTTCCAGTCTCACTTCCACTAAGGCCTGAGGAGGCTTGTCAGACAAAACAGACCTTTTGTCTTAGGGCAGAAAACTTAGTTTTTCTTGTTCTTTAAACTGCTACTCATCAGTAGGAGTTTACAAACACTGCTGCAGCCCTGTGCCCTCAGCCCTCGATTAGTTGTGTTTTTGTAAGGAATATGAAACAGAAGGATGAACTTTCTGCTACTTGACTTGGCTAACTAAAGGATGCTCAGTCTTTAACTTTACACCGTGCACCAGACTGTGCAATCCATGTGTTTTATTATTAAAACCACACAAAGTGCTTTCACAACTCTTCCTTGTAACTTTCCTGACTTCCTAATAACATATTCATTCGCTACATTTTTGGTAGGAAGCCTTCTAGTGGGTAATAAGAGTGGCAAAGGTACCATACCTATGACCAATTGTTTTATGAGGTTCCAGCTGCTTTGTTAGCAAGACCTGAGTAAAGTCCTGTGGTAATTACAAATATTGTCTTTCTAGTGCATTGTTCTCTACGTTCAACTTTGTAGAACGATCAGGCTTCTTTAGCGACATCTTTGTTTTTCCTTCTTAAGTCATGCCTTAAGTCATCCCTGCCTCGCAAACCTCTGCTCCCATCTTTGTAGCTTCCTTCTACAGTCCAGACTGGTGTTTTGTGGTTCTGTCTCTCATTGAATTGCATTTGTACTTTCTACTTAACTTCTTTTCACTAAATTGTCCTCACAGCAGTTCCTAATCTGATGCTGCGTGTATGCAAGCGCTGTAGGTAGTTTGTTGCATTCTTGGCCTCATGTTAAACTTGCAAAGAAGTGTGTATGTGTATATACGCATATATATACAACAGACATGTATTTTTATATATGTAAAAATATTATTTTACTGGCTCTTGATGTTATTGACTCTAGTGTGACCTATTCCTTTCTCCTAAACGGAGACAAGCACTTCTGGTTAAATGCAAATACACAAGTTCCTTCATTTAATTTACAAAGGCTGTAGTCTTGGAGAAATCTCACCGCTTATTAAACAGTTGGGAGTGTTTTGCAGCTCCTTTGTTTGACTTTTCTTATCTGATTTGCATCTTGAAGCTAGGCCTGAGGAACTCTTCGCTTTGCCCTCTCTTTTGTGGCTTGTGGCTGCTTGTTAGCAGCTCTCAGTGAGGGCACTCGAGCCCTGGTGAGCTGGAACTGCAGGATGCTGTTCCTCAGTGGTTGCAGCTCAGTGTTCTTGGAAGTGCATGGGATGGGGGAGGAGGGGTGCTTTGCTTTGCTTTTCTGCCCTGAGCCTGCGGTCATCCTGCTCCCCATATTTTATAACTAAAAGCAGGCAAGTATCTCCTGTTCAATCCCTGCCGTTGTTGCATTGCAGAAGAGGCTGTATAAAAGCCAGAATTCTCCTTAGTTCCCACAGAAGTAGGAGAGGATTAATGGAATTCATCCCACCCCATTTGCAGACAGGCTTAAACAAAGCCTTGCACCACTATTATCCCAGCCAATCTACAGCTCCTTTGTATATGCTGAGGTGGTTCTCGATCCACATTATCCTAAAATCTGAAATGCTTAGCTTTTCTGGCTTGAGGCAATCATGGAGACCCCCAATATACACGTAGAAGCCTTCAGTACTGAATCTCTTTAAATTTTCAAAGAACTATCAGCTTGTGATGTGAAATATTTGACTGTCTTGAAAACCTTTAAATGAGCAAACTACATGAGAATCTTGAAACTTATGTAATCATATAGAAAAATTGAAATTAAACATTTCACTGCTGAAATAATGGAAAAGCATCGCTGGATAGGTGAATCCAGATCTCAGAGAAGTGCTAAATCAGTGGTGACACATTGTCTTCTCTGGTCCTTTTTGGTGGCCAGCTCACCGAGTACACTTACAACAGCAAAACTTTTGCTGTCTTCTATAACTCTCCCCGCTAACTGACAGCCTCTTCCCAAGAAGTGGGATCTTTTATACAAATAGAGATTGGAGAACATGAACCTTGCAGGATAGTGCCTGTTTGTTTAGGAGTTTGGTTACTCAAAGTATCTCCCCTGCCCCTTAACATAACGTTTCTTCAGTTTCAATGCTACAACTATTTCGGGCTTTTCTTAAGTCTGTAAAGGCTGTGAATTTTCAGAATTGAAGGCTGGAAGTTAGGAGAAATGGACAGTCTGATGTGTTGCTATTTCTAAATAATGATCTGCCTCAAGTTAGGGTGACTTTAGTTGAATTTAAGGTGCTGTTTGTGTAACTTTAAGTTCTTTAACTTCCACTGGGATATCTTGAATGACAGGTACTTCATGCTTTTATAGAAAATGTGTGTGCGTGTGTGTGTCTATAGTATGTATAAACTTCACATTTATACAACATCTGCACAGTTTTATCAAATCACTGCTGAGCTACCCCAAATGGTAATTAATCTCTTAAGAAAATAACTGCAGTACAAATGCTAACAAGAAGTGAATGCATGATTGGACAGGCTGCCTGCTTGATTCAAGTAGATGCATTTCCTATTAACAAAAGAAGACAATCCGCTAGATGGGATTATGCAAGAAGCAGACAGGGTCATTAATAACTTTTGTCTTCCCTCAGCCTCGAGCAGAATACAGCATTTCTTTCTTTCTGCTTAAGAGCTGGTGGTAGCTGTGCACAGCAGTGTATGGGAGGGGGTGAGGATGAACAAGGGCAGACTCTGTTCAGGGCCAAGGAACAGTGGGCAATGACTGTCTCTTCTTAAGTGCATGTAGGTCTGTGGGTGTACAGAAAGATGGAGTGGCTTGGGCAATATTTGCTCTTGCTGCTCTCAAGAGGAGGCTTCTGAAGTGCTGTGGTAGTGGCAGCTCCACTGCATTCGTGGGAGGGGATGAGCCATTAGGGATCATCTTTAAGAGGTTCTCTTCCTCATTATCATTAATCAGAAAGCTCATTTTTTATAATTAATTATATATGCATGTGCTTCCTTAGATGTTGATAGAAGTATTGTTTTTCTCCACAGAGCAGTTTCTTTTCTAGGCTGATCCTATAGTTGAAATTACTAGACCTTTGTGTGTATGCATGTGCTTTGCTCGAGGTACAGCTTTGTGTGTGGTGGATTCAGTGTAGCACTGGACCTTCTGCCTGCTGGTTGTGTGTATGTGGTGGGGAAAGCATGGCCTTGAAACTGCAGACCTGCATACCTCCCTGACAACAGAACTGAAAACCAGGCTGTTTCTGGTTGATGGAAGAGTTTGTAGTAAAAGTGGTATCAGTTCTGACTGATGGGATCTTAGGATGGGAATGAGCACCAGTGTTCTGCAACCCAGCTTCCTCAAACTCGTGTGTATGTGGTTTGCAGGTTGCAAGCAAACCTGCAGATTTGTCTCCCTGGGCTCTACTTGTAGGCTGGGAAAAGAAACTATCAGAGGAAAGGATTGGATGCAGAAAAGGCTGATGCAGGACTTCTGTCAGGCTCAGTTGTCTACAGAGCATAAATGATGTCTGGATGGTAAGTCAGCATCAGACTTGGCTGATTTATGCAGCTGAGAAGATTTGGGAAGTCTTGATGGGATGATACTGTGCTATTTGGACTCAAGAGTTCACCTCTGGTCTGTGCTAACTTCAGCACAGAACAAGGAGAGTTAATCTAATGGAGCACTAAGAAAACCCACCAGCTCCCATACCCTGTAAGTTGAGCAGTATGTTTGACATTTTAAATTCCAACCTGTTTTATCATCACTCATCTAATGGAAAGAGAAAAACACAATCATTTGGCAGAAAAATACTCTGCATCCTAATCTAAAACTGAACTTAAAAATTCTCATTTGTTTGTCTGTGTGCCTACATGGTAGTGGCCCATGGAACATCCAAGCTCTTGCTGCAGCATGGGACATCCATCTGGAGTTTGATGCTGAATTGGGGTCGTAGGCTACAGTACTGTCTGAGGAAGAGGCATAGACTGGGAAGCAGATGATAGAATATTTACTCTGGAATAAAAATCTTAAAACCTAGAAATGGCCATGGTACAATGATGTTAGCCTTCTGTTTAAACAAGCCGTTCACACGCTTTCTAGCTCACTGCATTTTTTTTTAAGTATTCTTACGGGGCAAAAGAAAAGTTTCTGAGAGGCCCCATAGAAAGGCAGCTTGAACTAGTCTTATAGTTTGTTGTGTCAGTCTGAAACTTGACTTCCTCTTTTTGGCAGCTAGCATGGTAAAAGTCTGCTTCAGATTTTTGTTCAGCTTGATCTTCAGATATGGCCTGCAGACTGGAACAGAAATCACCTTGGGTTTGTGGGGAAAATAAGCAGGAAATAACATCTCTAGATCTAGCTGCACATAAATATTTGAATGGGCTTACTTAAAACAAGCACCTGAAAAAATTATTGATTAGGTGGTGCCCTGATGTTGTAGCTCTTCAATTGGAACATGCTATAAAACAGGGACATTCAGTATTAATGCCTACTTAGGGAATTTTCAATTTCTTGTCTTCAGTGTTGACTTTTGTACTGGACCCTTAACTGCTTGATATTTCACAATTGCTTTCTCAATTATGGGGAAAATAATAGTTTTCTTCAATGTTCAGCTCAAAGTGTGCCATGTTTAATGGGATGTCTTTCTTGCAAGATTGTCTGCAATCCACTTTTGTAAAGACGTGAATACACTAATGTGGGATAGAAAGTAGTGGCGAGCCCTTTGTAATGCCTCTTGTGGTCCTTGCCCACTTTTGCAGGCAACTGTGTTTATAATATCCTGGGAGTAAGTGATATTATACTCACTAGAAAATTCATTACACCACTTGCACAGAAGCTTCCAGATAGGACTCCAAATACAAACAGAAACGATCTACTGTAAAATGGAGAGGGAGGTGACTTTCCAGAGGCTATAGTAATGGGGTAATGTTAACAGCTGCAGTTGATGTGCTCTGCCCCACTGCTACCTCTTTTTGCCTTGGTACATGGGAGTAGAAAGGAATGCATGCCAGTCTTGTACGTCTTTAAATGCTGGCACTGCTGAAGTTAACTTACATAAATGCAGATTACTGCTCAGTGTATCATTAGAGCTCATTGCTGCCAAAACAGATGTGGTGGGTTGTACAATAGGTGCCATTACAGCCTTTGTAGCTGTGTCTCAGAGTTCTGACTTGTCTGTATGAAAGTTAAGTGCTAACTTAGTCCCTCTCAGAACATGAGAACATGTGGCCTCAATCATGTCACTGACAGACAGAAACTTCAGCATATTATCCTTACTGTCAGTGCAAAGAACAGGCTCTTTTCACCCAAACTGCTGCATGGAAAGCAGAAAAAATCATGTTCGTGCTTGTGCATTTTATGCAAAATCCGTTGAACTAAATGACTCATATTTTGGAGACTCATTCTGGAAAACGCCGTCCTTCCTTCTAGCATGTATGGGGAAGAGTCTGCAGTGGATATGGGAGGTTAAAACAACTGAGAACTGCAGTCTAATGTAGACTGATGCTTGAAAGATGTGGTCCTGCTCCTCTCCTGTCACCTCCATAGTGTCTGTTTCGGACAACTGATCTTGATGAAAGCAGTTTAAGAAGGCAAATCTGTCCTTTCTGGCAGATGTCTCCATTTACATTGGCTTGTAGCAGCTGGGAAGCTTTCAGTTCATTTTAGGGGAAACTGAAGAAATCATTCTCTTTCTTTCCACCCAATAGTTACAGTAAGTGCAAAACTTCTGTAGAAACTAAATCTCCATTGGCAATTAGCTGCTTCCTGGCAGTGCTAAGGTTTTACAACCTGTTTCTGCTTCTAGCCCTGAAGGAATTGAACTGCTTTACTCAATTGCCATCTAAAGCTTTGCCATCCTTTTAAATTCTCTGCCAACATTGCTCAGTGCTTGCAAGTTTTAGCCACCAGTGAGAATCAGCAATTGGGCACAGCTTCAAATGGCTCATTTTTCTAGGTGGTATTGTAGCTATTCTGATACAGAACTTCCCTGGACAAAGCGCTCTGCTTCAATGCTCATTGTTTTTAATAAGGGGATTCCTCTTGACTGAGCAATTTCAGAATCATTTAAGGAGTTCATGTTTTGGAAAGTGTTGGATGTTCACCTTCATGGAAAGTCAGGTGTCTGCTCAATCTGACAAGTCCTCAACACATGTAAGAGAGCATGTAAGAGCATGTAAGAGAGCGTGTAAGAATGCTGGTGTACCATCCCATGAAGCTACACCCTGAGCAGAAGCTGCAGGCAAACTCAAGAGCTCACAGGTGAAGCCTGCATTGGAGGTTGCAGAAGATGGGTTGTATGTTCTTGAAAAAAAAACTTGCAAAGCTACTGTCAGTCATTGCTGCATTATGTTCCTTATTGATGCAACATCTGTGACCTGATTCTAAACTTTTCACGGATCTTTAAAGCACTGGATTGTTTCTTTTTGTTAATTCCATTGCCATTGTGACCATGTTTTCCTATAGAATACTTGTCTGAATTGGCTTCCATTTCTCTGCAGTTTGGACAGAACAAGGTATAACAGGGGAAGCTTTGACATTTTTGAAATTATTTTCTTTGCAGGCTGTTTGTGACTTCTTTTCATCTTGGTGCTTGCAAACTATGTAGGAAGGCAGCCTTAGCTAAGCAATTTACTGCATCTTTTTTCCTAAAGTGACCTTCTGCCACTATGGCAGGAAGCTGTAGAAGTGCCAGGAACTGTTCTCCTTTTCGTGAGACAGCTCACATAAAAGAAGAACCTGAAGATTAGTTTCAAAGCGAGTGCTTAATATATAAGAAGTTTTTCAAATATTGGGAAGTGAAGAAGGAGGACATAGGCAAGGGAAGAGATGACAGATAACATGACTTGTAAAGGCTTGTCAGCAACAGAAAAATCATCAGAGG
This sequence comes from Oxylabes madagascariensis, assembly GCA_013400675.1. NCBI lineage: Eukaryota > Metazoa > Chordata > Aves > Passeriformes > Timaliidae > Oxylabes > Oxylabes madagascariensis. Next base: position 72,176 of record VYZR01015337.1, read on the forward strand.
AACCTCGGTTACATAATCTTCTAGTTAAAGCTGTGAGCAGCAAACTCCATTCAGGCTTTGCTCCCATTAACTTGGACACATACTTTCTTAATCTTCAATTAATGAAAATCTTCAATCATAATGAAAAATCTTGATAAACTTGTGTATTTGATGTGTAAACTTGACTAGATTTCCTTTGGACTTTGGGTGTAAACAGTACATAAATCAATACTAGAGATGGAAAAGTTCAATTTCACAGGAATTATAACTTTAAATTGTTTCAAACATAGCAAAAAAAGTTTTGAATTCTACTTAACAAACAAAACTCTCAAAGATATCAAGACGTGTTCTTTGGACCACATAGCCCCTTTATAAACAGATTTTGAAAGCTTCAAGAAAATCCAATTCACTCTTTTCAGAATTGTCCCATCCTTACACTAGGCTTGACGCACCTCTCTGAATTTAAAGTCAGGCAGTGATAATCTTGGCCCATGCAGCTTTAACTGCAGCATATCTGCCTCTGTCACCTCTGCGGCCGGGCACATTACTTAAGTGCTGTAGAACTGGTGATGCAGCTTAGAGGACATCTCATGTCACCCTGTGACATCTGATGTCAGGATGGAGCAAGCAGGATGGAGTGCAGCTGAAACAGGAGGGAGCAACTCTACAATGTACCTTCTAACCTGGGCATCCACTCCAGTGTCAAACAAGCTGAGATGGAGTAGCTCATGTTACAGAACTATCCTGACCTTAAAGCAAAAACCTGTCCTAGGGCTTCAAAATTTCTGTAGTACCAGAGCCTGGCAGTAGCCTTAGAATTGAAAGGACTGAAAGCTTTTCAAAGATGTGTGTTACATCTGGTTCTACAAAAGAAAACCCTATTGTGCACTTAGGTTAGGCACAGCTTGACCTCAATTAGCCACTTTCTGATATTTCCTTCAGGGATTCAGCATGTTGCTTTTCGGGGATGGGAGAGGATGGGAAGAGATGAATTTGGATAGTTGAGCAACTATATAAACTCCAGAGCTGTTGTAAACTGTGGAAGGTTGGTGTGGCAAGGATGAGAGGGCAGAGTGAGGCTGTCGCCAACAGCCAAGGGCAAAACATGGACATAGAAAGCACAGCTCTTCAGATTACTTCTGTTTGGAACTAGGTTATCTTTGAGGTCTTCGATCTTTCTGGTAGGTCTTCTGAACTTTAACCAAGAGTTGCAGATATGAAAAGGCCAGTTGCTACAAGTTGATTGTAAAAAATTATTCTATTTAAAATAGTGTTTCCTTGTATATCCTGCGTTGCCTGGCAAAGCCACTTGTGATCTAAACTTATCTTCTATCCTAGGTGGGAAGAGTGAAAAATAACTATACATTACGATCTTTGTGCTGGGATGTGGTGTATTGAAACCCAGCTTGTGCATGGTACTGCATGACAAAATTCATGGCTGCGAGTTCTGAGATCTTGTCTCTAGGCAATCTTAGTTGGTCTCTTGGGTTTAGGTCTTTGTCAGGGTGGTGTTAGTTGGAAAAATATCCATGTTGGATGTCTTTTATGTAAATGTTGTCTCTTCATGGTTCTTCCTGTGAGGGTTTGTGCCTCTGGTGCCTCACGTCTAGGGTGTCTTTATTTTTCTTTAGGATGTGTCTTGTCTGTCTCTCCTTAGTTGACTTTCCAAAACTGTTCTACTTCTATCCTGAAATAAACTTCATACTGACTTGTTTCAAAAGTTAAAGTAGGTCCCTAAGGATTTGCTTTTCCATAGTGGTCAGTCTACAAACTATCGAGTTTGCAAGTCACACTATGCCAGCTCCTCTTTCACCCCTAGGGTATATTCCAAATGCAAAACACAGAACAGTGAACAGTTGCTGCAATGAGTCATGCTTGTGGAAGTATTGAAAGGTTAAATAACAAACTCCTTTAGCAAAGACAGGATTGCTACAGGATGGCAAATGCCTGCTGTACTTGCAACTGGGGGGAGTACCACAGGCAGTTCTAATCTTAAATCTGCCAGAAAGAAAGGCAGTTACAGGAACTGTGTGTGGATGCTTGGTTCTTAGAATCTTTCTCCAATCTTAGAGCAGATCTAACAACTTTCAAGCCACAAGTAAGAAAATGCACAACAAGAGGAAAAACACCTTAATTATGGTCAGAAAAATGACTGTCAAGCACTGTTTTATCTCTGTTCCATGGTGTTTCCTCTTGCTAGGGAGAACACATTGGTGAGTTGGATTGTTTTCTTTTCCTGGAATGATGAAATTTAAATAGCAGCAAATAGCTCCTGTGGTGTCTCAACCTGTTTTCCTGTTAAGGGAAGGAGAACATGACTAAGCCCAAAGGCTGGGTCTTGTAAACGGGCTATAAAAAGTTCTGACAATCGAAGAGACCCGTGCATTTGTACCTTCAGTGTACATCTCCATGCTTTTTTGGAGAGAGATGGGTGAGTAGGTACAGACCACCTTCAATTTCATCAGTATTGCTCATCTATAGGCACATTTTAAAGTTTTACCTGAGAGGTGTTTTTCTGAGGAGGATATTGAACAACTTTTGTCTACTAATGGTTTATCTAATTCTACTGAACTAGAACAACAAAATGACAGACGAGACTGCTCCAGCCCTTAGCCAGTTAATTTTATGGCTTTTTTTGTTTCTCATAGGAAAAGCTCAAGTTCTCTTTCCAACATCCCTGACTTCAGGAAGGGTGCTAGGGAGCAGAAAACTGAGTCTATGCATGCCTCTTGTCCCCTGCTGGCTGCTCCGTATTTAAAGCTGTTTCCATGACGTGTTCTGTGGTGGATTGTCTTGGTGGGTCCTCACTGTCTTCTTTGGGTTTGGTTTGAGTGTTGGTAGTGGTTTTGGTTTTTTTTCTGGAGCCTGCTATTTTTCCCTAGTGGGGAATAACTGTCATGCAGGTTAGTTTCACTGCTAGCTTGCAGTGACCATGTCCTTTTTATCTGTGATGTTGACTGTTGTCTCCTTTTACCAGATGGCATTGGCAATTGCAGACTGTTTCCCAAACTTCTTATCCAAGTGTAATCTAAAAAAGTTGTATTTGGTGATAAATATCCCTGTGTTTAACAAGGTAAACTTTGCTTCAGGTGGTTAAATAGATTGCCTTGTGCTCGCTTTGCTTTCAGTCCTCTGCTTTAAGTTTCTCATGATGGCAGTGAGCAACCTGACTGCCTGGTATCTTCAGACCCACTCCTTCCAAAGGAACTACCAAATGTTGGGATTTCTATTACACTCCAGCTTGTCTGCATCCCTGTACTTCATCTGAAACAAGAATGAGCTTTGCAATAGTGTTCTATTGTAAAGTTGCTGAGTTTGTAACTCTGAGGTGCATTGTTTAACTTCATGTTTCCAAAATAAAAAGGGTTTAAACTGATACTATAAAAAGCGCTGACTGACTTTTATTCACCAAACTGCCCATACAGCTTTTCTGTTATGCATTACAATCTGCAGTCCTCAGATACACCAATGCATGGTTTCCATTTTCAGCAGCTGGTCCCCTTCCTGGAGCACCACAAAATTGCCCCAGGTTTTCTTATCACTGTATACTCTGTTGTGTTCTCATCATGCTATTCTAGTTGCAAGACTTCAGCCAGCTAAAACAGTCTCAAAATATTTGTGTTGCACATAACTTCTGACTTGAAAGTGATAGCTTGTGTTCTCTTGCTTCAGGGGTTGTTTCCATGCAACAAGTGCTTAGTTTGTGGGATGTCCTTCCATACAGTGCTACTCCTACATTTCTTGCTTGACGGCTGTTTTTGGCTTTTTATGGGATGAACAAGTAGTTGCTACATCAGGCTGTTCTTGCTTATTATACAGCAGAGGCAACTCCTGCTACAAGAACCAAATTTTAAAGTGCAGGGCAAGAAGGCTGCACTTGGGTGGCTTTTTGTGCTTTGGATTCTTCACTTCAACCCTGGCTGGTAGCAGAGACAGGAGTGCTCTAAGCGTGAGCAGTGCGGTGTCGAGAGGCGTACCTGTGGCGGGGGTGCCTGAGGGGCGAGCCGGTCAGTCAGCGTGTCAGTGTGTCAGTGTGTCAGTCTGTGTGCCCCGTGTCACTGTCAGTGTCACTGTCAGTGTGTCGGTGTGCCAGTCCATGTGTACCGTGTCACTGTCAGTGTGTCACTGTCCGTGTGTCACTGTCAGTGTGTCACTGTGCCAGTCCGTGTGTCCCGTGTCAGTGTGTCAGTGTGCCGGTTCGTGTGCCCCGTGTCACCGTCAGTGTGTCACTGTCAGTGTGTCCTGTGTCAGTGTGTCAGTATGCCAGTCCGTGTGTCCCGTGTCACTGTCAGTGTGTCCTGTGTCAGTGTGTCACTGTGCCAGTCCGTGTGCCCCGTGTCACTGTCAGTGTGTCACTGTCAGTGTGTGGGTGTGCCAGTCCGTGTGCCCCATGTCAGTGTGTCAGTGTCAGTCTGTGTGCCCCATGTCACTGTCAGTGTGTCGGTGTGCCAGCCCATGTGCCCCGTGTCACTGTCAGTGTGTCAGCGTCGGTGTGTCAGTGTGTCGTGTGCCAGTCCATGTGTCCCATGTCAGTGTGCCAGTCCGTGTGCCCCATGTCACTCTCAGTGTGTCACTGTCAGTGTCGGTGTGCCAGCCTGTGCGCCCCGTGTCACTCTCAGTGTGTTGCTCTCAGTGTGTCACTGTCAGTGTCGGTGTGCCGGCCCGCGCGCCCCGTGTCACTGTCAAGTGTGTCAGTGTGTCACTGTCAGTGTCGGTGTGCCGGTCCGTGTGCCCCGTGTCGCTCTCAGTGTGTCACTATCAGTGTGTCACTGTCAGTGTCGGTGTGCCGGCCCGTGCGCCCCGTGTCACTCTCAGTGTGTCACTCTCAGTGTGTCACTGTCAGTGTCGGTGTGCCGGCCCGTGCGCCCCGTGTCACTCTCAGTGTGTCACTCTCAGTGTGTCACTCTCAGTGTGTCACTGTCAGTGTCGGTGTGCCGGCCCGTGCGCCCCGTGTCCCCCGGTGACAGCCGCGCACCCCGCTCCAGGCCGGGCGGTAACGGCCGGGCTGAGGGCCCTCGCGCCCCGCAGCCGTTGGGCCCAACGGCCGCTGCCCTCAGGCCGGCGGGGCCGGCGGAGCTGCGGGGCCGGCGAGGTGCGGGACGAGGCCATCGCGGTGCCCCCAGGGCTCTGAGGAAGGACCGGGGCGAGGACCCGGAGCGCTGCGGGGCGGGACACCGAGCACGGCACGGCGGAACCCCGAGCGCTGGCCGGGCACTCGCTGCCACCGGAGCAGTCGCAGGGCTCCGCCTGGCTCCGGGTTTAGCGGACTGCCGGCCCTAAAGGCAATTTGTAAACCCGGCCGCTTGGAGGGTGCGGGCCCTAAGCTCTCCGGGCTTAGAGGAATTTTAAAAGATTGTCATCTGCCGGCTAACCACAGTGAGGGTTTCTAAGAAAGAGCTCTCTGTGTCAGTCTCCTCTCTCACTGGCCTCCACAAGGTTGCCCCGGGCCACTGACTGCCTCTGACTTGCTGCCAGTGGGGTTTTTTTTTATTTTGGGGAGTGGGAGGGATGTGTGTCTGTGGGTGATGATGGGCAGTGATTGAGAGGTCAGCTGATTTCCATGACCAAACCTAAAACCAAATGTGTTAATAACAGCTCACTTAAACTTTTCTCCTCTCTCCCTTTAGAATTGGCAGGTGTTCATCTTCATGAAGGGAAGAAACACTAGAAGTTCTGACTAGAACTGTAGTGTTTGCTTCAAGATGCCCCAAAGGGAAAATATTCATCTGCAAGTCTCATCTTTCAAAACTGCCTGTGTTCTTTCAATCAAAGAAAAATGTTTTTTGAGAAGGATGACTTGTGACAACGAACAAAGCTGTCTTCATGAGGACACTGAATGAAAGACATCATGCCTTACAAGGGACATTTATCTTGAAGGGTGACACTGTGCTCTCAAACTAAAACACAGGCACTGTAAAAACACTGATCCTGAACAAGAATAAGGATTATAAAAACTGATCAGAATGTTTGTTAGTCCCAGAAGAGTCAGAAAATGCCATTTTTTGCAGATATGTGCCACTTGCTTCATACTGTGTCTCATGATTTTTTGGGTACCGTTTGATAATCACATTGTGAGCCATATGAAGTCCTATTCCTACAGATACCTCATAAATAGCTACCATTTTGTGAATGACAGCCTGTCTATCAGCAGGGATAACCTGAACAGGGTATCAAGCTACCAGTACTTGATCAACCACAAGGAGAAATGTCAGCAGCAGGATGTCCTTCTCCTATTATTTGTGAAGACTTCTCCTGAAAACCGTCGTCGAAGGGATGCAATCAGACAAACTTGGGGTAATGAGGAGTACGTCCGTTCTCAACTTAATGCCAACATTAAAACCCTTTTTGCTTTAGGACGACCAACAGACCATCTGCAGAAAACACAGCGGCAAAGAGAACTTGAGCTCGAAGACCAGAAATACCAGGATTTGATTCAGCAAGACTTCTTGGATACCTTTCACAATCTTACTCTTAAATTGCTTTTGCAGTTTAGCTGGGTGAATGCCTACTGTCCTCATGCCAGGTTCATTATGTCTGCAGATGATGACATATTTATCCATATGCCAAACCTCGTTGCTTATCTCCAAAGTCTCACACAATTGGGTGCTCAAGATCTCTGGATCGGTCGTGTCCATCGCGGATCCCCTCCCGTAAGAGACAAGAGTAGCAAATACTATGTTCCCTACGAAATGTACCAGTGGCCCTCTTACCCTGACTACACAGCAGGAGCTGCATATGTAATATCAAATGATGTAGCAGCTAAAGTTTATGAGGCTTCATTGACTCTGAATACAAGTCTTTATATAGATGATGTTTTCATGGGTCTCTGTGCCAATAAAATGGGAATTGTACCACAATATCATGTATTTTTTTCTGGGGAAGGAAAGGCTCCATATCATCCCTGCATTTATAACAAGATGATGACATCTCATGGACACGTAGATGATCTTCACCAGCTCTGGAAGCAGGCTACAGATCCCAAAGTTAAAAAGATTACTTCAGGGATTTGGGGTAGAATGTACTGCAGACTAGTCAATATTGTGCTTCTTTGTAAACTGTACTATGTGGACACATATCCTTGTTCAGCTGCGTTTTCTTAATACTTGAATATCTGCATTGAAGATCCACTGAGCCAAGACAGAGCAACAACATTTTAGGTGTTTATCCAAAATATATGTAAACATGGAAAGAGGTAAAATTTACACGGGAATACTTGGGGTGGGCAGAGGGAGAGGAAGAAGATGGTCCCAGGGTCCCAGGTTCTGTTTAGAGACTTATTGTAATAGCTCTCCTGTTATACTTCAACTTTTTACATTGTAGCGCCTGTTTTTTACACTCTTCAAGGTATGCAGTTCTGGATTATAAGTGAACTATAATGGACTTGACTTCTAGACTTTAAAATGCTTGTTGAAAATACCTGTTTCTTTGAACTTGTCAGTAAGTCTTGATGGTTTTTTTAAAAGCTATGTGAACTGAGGCATGTGGCAAAAAAATTCTGTTATATCAGAATGGAGTAGACCTTCCAAAGCATGAGGAAAGTGGAACTTCTGACTTGATGAATGAGACTATCACAGTAGTTTAAGGTAGTGTAAACCCTACAACTATTCACCATTTCTCAGTGCTTCATACAAAGTCAGTCTGGACCTGCACAACTGACAAACAGTGAGTGCTAGAAGTGAAGACCTGCTACAATTGTTTCCTCAAAGCTCCCTAAGTCTCTGAAATAGGGAAACAGTGTTTGAATGCCCTCTGACTTGGTGGTTTTAAGTAACAAAGGAACCCCCTTTAGAACCTGAAGCTATAAAAAACCAAATACTACTCATGTGACTGGTTGGGCTAATATTTCTCTGTCTTCAAAAAACTGAATCAGCATATTTTAAAAGTCCAATCTTTAATAAGCAATTAAGTTTAGTTAGTTTTCTTCTAATAATGCTTCTGTTTTCCAATATTCTAGAGGTGAAAAGGAAGCAGAAGTCCCCGGGAATGTTACTTAGAGCTACTTAAAGACTTAAAAAAGCAAAATCTCATGCTTGTACTAACAGAGAGGGAGGCTATTTTCTGCACAGACTTTGCATTGAAGGGATGGGGAGATGGTGATTCACACAAACTCAGTACACAAATCGTAATAACTAAATATTTCTCCTGAAGTCAAAATTGTCTTTAAACTTTCAGGGTTGTTTGTGTCCACAAACCCCTGTACCTTGAATATATCTCAACATTAATATCACTTGCAAAGGAACAAAATGCCTGTGCTTTGTAAACCAAAACAGAGCTAAGTGATGTGCAAACTGCAGCCCTTATGAGTTGTCCTGTGGTGCCATAAAGATTCTGCAGAGAACCAAAGTTGCCTGCAGTCCTTGCAGTCATGATGCTTCCACAGGCTCTCAGGACAGATATCTTAGTTTCTAATTGCCAAACCTGTGGCAGCTGTACAGGACTTGCTAGTTTGAAGCTGTGAGTAGTAAACTTGGTTTAATTAACTGCTACTGCTCTTGGAGCTGTGCTGCAGGTTTTCTGGTTTGAATGGATAATGGCATCTGTCAGTGCAGACAGAATCCAGGAGTGAGCTTGCTGACTGTTCCCTAAGCTGTTCAGATGGAGGGTGAGCAGCTACTGGAACTAAGTCAAACATGTAACTTTCTATAATTGGTTTTGCAGAAGGACTACAATGAGATTCCTAACTGGTCCTAAATGTTGGGCAAATAAAGAGCCCACAATTAAATCATTTATCAGTGTCAGAATGACTGACCAGTATAACAGTTATACTTCAGAAAGAACAAATCCAGTTCTTTTTCTTGCCTAAACAAGTGGATAATAGTACTGGGGATGTAGATCTACATAACCTGTTGCATACAGAGAAAATACATGCACATATAGAGAAAGTATTATTCTATATTGAAGGAAAACTAGTTCATCAGATTTCTGACTTGTTGTGAGCCATTTAAATCAACAAAGCTGCACAGCAAAACTGCACTGCTAGAAAAGCCACCCTGTTCACTGAAGGGAAAGAGGGTCTTCATATGCAGTATGCAACCAAAATGTACTGGTAAGACGTCGTCTTCCAGCATATCTATGTGTTGGGATTTGTTTTCACTCATACATGCAAAAGTAAAATAATCTTTAAGTAGCTTTAACCAGCTAAAATCTAAAACGCTGCTTAAATGTAGTTGCCATTATCTGAAAGTCACTTTTGACCATTGAAATACTTTGTTTTACAGTTGGTTTGAACTTTGTTTGGATTGTTTCTTAATCTTAAAAGGGCCTTGATATTTGTAGTATGCGTTTTCTTTTGCTGCAGTGAAAAGAAGTTGCTTGTTGAATAAAAAGGAAAGCATGAAGGCACTCCTCTCAAAAAATAGAAGAGACATAGAAAACTTCATATTTTCTGGTTCTAAACACAAATTAAGATTTGTACACTTCCATCAGGAATCTTTTTAAACAATAGTCTCAGTGCTCCAATGCAGGGCTGATAAGTTTTACTTCTACAGATAAAACTGAATCAGCCTGAATGGTCACTCCTCATTAAGAGTTTGACATTGTTGCACAGCATATTTAATGCTAATTTTTTTTTACCTGTTTGTTTGGTTTGCATCAGTTTCCCTTTGATATTACTAATTTTTATACAAAGTATTCAATATTTATTCTTAAAATTTGCTCTGTACCACAGAAAGACAGTTGTTTTGTAAAATTTGTTTTGAATAAACAGACTTATTTCTTTTAAGAAAACCTAAAGAATACAGAAAAAGTAAATATCTCTTGTTGCTTTCTTTGTAACTGACAGGATCAGTTCTGATACTTTTAAGTGTTGGTCTGAGTTCCCTTTCACAAGAGGACTTCAAACTGCCCGTCATTCCCCCCTGCCCCCAGTGTATGCAAAAGGCAACACTGGTGTTCCCAAGAAAAGAGAGAGCTCACAAATTTGTTTACCAAGCTTCTAGGTCTAAAGCTGTATAAAATTGCCAGGTATTAGAAGCTGAACCTCTCGTTAATATTATAATTTGTATGTTCTCTTCAGGCAGCCGTTTCTCTGGAAATGGGTATCTGTCTACACAAGATTTCAGATCATACTTTGCACCTTTGGAAAAGTAGCTGATGGTCTGGGGACCAGACATGGTATTTTTATAGGGTATAATTAAATTTAGATAATTATGATTTGTATGTCTCTCCAATTTGCTTGACATAATGTATCAAGTTAGGGTTTTTACAAACGGAGTCATTTGCATTAGGTAACTCCAGTGTATGAGACAGGGGCATAACTAAAGCATGAATTATCTAAATGATAGTGAAGAAGAGAACAAAGGAAATGAAGTCAGGATTGTGGCATTTGGCTTCTTGCAGGTTGGGTTTTGTTGTGGGTTTTTTTGTTTTCTGGGGTTTTTTATTTAATTGTTCCCTTTGGCCTAGAAACTGCAGTTCAGCTAAAATTGGGTTTGCTTGATAGTTTTTGTTGAAGTGATTTAAATATCTGGTGCTTTAGAATGCATAGATAATAATCTTTTTCTCAAGATTTTGCAGAAACTTGAACTTGCAGTTAAAAAACCCAGAAGCCCCTGAGACGTATTTAGTCAAATGTGAATATTCTGAACACTATGAGAGGATCTTTTAACACTGGGGTTTTTTGTAAATACATGCAAGGCTTATTCTAATAACTTCTTCTCTCACATCTTGTAATTAATGCTTCTAAGAGAAAAAAACCTGTAAAAAAACCCCAACCCAAACAAAAGATAACTCTTACTTGCTTTTCCATCTGATAGACTCGGTGTAAATGCATGGCTGTAAGCATTTCAGTGACTTCATTATTGCTAATGATTTATTAATCTTGGTGGAATTCAAAGAGGTTGTAGAGAATGTACTATAAATGCACTAATTTGCATTCTAAGAAGAAAAAAATATATAGTGGCTCATATGTGCAGCCTTACCTCCTCCTTGTTGACAAGTTCTCATCGCTTTCACTGGTCACCAGGACTCTGCTAGATCCTCCTTGACTGGCTTCATGCATCACTTCAATCTGAATGAGAAGGACATGTTAAAACTGAAAATACTTAATTGCTGATGCTTTCATTTAGAGAACTTTAACTCTTTGAAAGAATAAAAACCAGATCCTACCTAACCTAGAAAGTCATTAGAGAAGTTCAAATAATTGAATTCTAGATGTGCAGAAATATCTCCTGTTTATATTCTCCATCCTTGCTCAGTGTTGGTATGGAGGCATTCCTTACTCCAGGCGAAGTCATTATATTCTCGCACCACAGAAGGTGAATTATCTCCTTGTGTAGATAATTACAGGCATAATAATCTGTTCCTTAGACTCTGGAATACTATTTTTTCATTTCCTGTCTGAAGCCAACCCAAAGACTTCACATTTTCAGAGTTCTGTGTAGAATACCCTGTGGAGAAATCTGGGAATCCTCCATGTGCCTCTGAGAAGTGTCTGTGTCCCAGCAGCCGTGTTGGGTGAGGCAGTGCTGAGCACAGGTACCTGTGCAGAGCCCATGCC
>VYZR01015340.1:5434-23415 GCA_013400675.1 Oxylabes madagascariensis
ATGGCAAATACAGCTGCCAGGCTTTTGCATTTCCATTTAAAACACAAGAACAAATCCATTGTGGACCTGCTATCTCAAACTTGAAAGAGGACTTTTCTAAATGTGCGGATCTGTTTGGACCAGATGAAAAGGAAAGCTACAGATGAGAAGGAAAAATAGAATAACAACAACAACAATAAAAAAACAGTTCTATTTATGAAATCATACTGTTTAAACACTGAGATACAGACTACTGGTAAAGTCCCTTAGAATAGATGCTCATTCAGAGAGATCATCACTAGTGACAGGTGAACTGAAAAGGTTTGGAAATTTGAGAAAATAAGAAACAGGTCAGAAAAATCTCATGGGGAAATGTTCCCCTTTACATTTCTACTATGTCTTGATTTCAGTTCAGCTGGAAATAATCAGCGCTGAAACTCTGCTGTTTTCAAGCCCAGAAGACCCCATGAATACAAAAGTATTTCAATAACATGAAAAGGTGTGCGTTTTGTCTTGGTTTATGCTGGCTTAAATCTCAGGGACCTGGTTCTAAAGATCTCATGCCAAAACTGCACTGTTTTCCCCAGATCCAAACCTGTTCATCTATAACTAGTCATGATGCTTTAACATAGAGTTCCTCATTTACACAAAACAGGTAAAATAGGTCATAAGAGTTTAAACAAGTAAATATAGGAAAAAATTCAGTTGTTTTTGCAGTCAAAATAGCTAGAAAACACAAACTTTCTTTAAAAATTATTTTTTAATAAATTTGGCAGAGGATCATGTTGAAATGCAAATTTATCACCAAGAAAAGTTTAGAAATCTGATAAAATTGTTAGGTAAAACCCCCAAACTGTAAAAATGTAAATGTGTTTACTGGAACTCAAACCCCAGATAAAACAAGAATTAAGTACTTTTTTTTTTTGGTCAAGGGAGGGAGGAGGGGAGAGGGGAACTGTTTTCCAGAAACAATGATTTCTTGGCTCTTGGTGAGTCCCAGCCCTCCCTTGCAGTTGTGCTGAAGAGCACAGCAGGGCCAGGGAAGCTGACAGAGAGAATCTTCAAAGAGGTTGTTGCATATGTGCGAGACCTTTTCACTTGGAACATGGAAGCGACTGATTTGAATGGCACAGTTTGTATTGAAATGGGGCTGGGTTCTATTCTCTGGTAGTTGTATTTTGAAAGGTGTAGTATTATCCCTCTGGCTCTTCCCATGAGGACACTCTCCATAACATGGGAGATGCCTAAACACCCAGCTGACTTGCTGGAGACGTCTTTGATGTAGCCAAACCATTTTTTTCCCTAACTAAAGCTTGTCTCAGCTCTATAGCACAAAAGTCACATACAAACTATATAATCTCAAACACAGTTGTATGACAATGTATGTATATAAAAAAAGAAATAAATGAAGCATCAGTGTTTCATCTGCACTCACAAAACCCATTAATTTAGGCACCCCTAACCTTCTACTTCCTCTTCACCTGTGTCTGTTTACTGCAGACACTGATTGTAACTCAAAAATGAGAGTCCAAGCTGAAGCCCACTAAGCTAAGAGAGTTATCTTTGGTTACATTTCCTTGCCTTTGATTGTTAAAAAAAATAAAGTTGCTGTATTCATATTTCTTTGTTTTGGGCACATTTGATGACACCCACTGGCTCTCAGAATTCCTCCTGTGACCTTGGATGGTTTCTGCTACTGGCCCAGCAGGGGTCATTTAGATATTTGCCATCTCCAGCTGTGCAAAAGTTTCCTTCAGAACTCTCATAATACAGCAACCAGAAAAAAGAAAACACAATTCAACCATGGCTGGTTTTATTGCTGCAACTCAGCTCTCTGTTGTAAAAGTATCTACAAATTCAAACTAGAAAGATTTGGAAGTTATAGATGCAACAAGGTTTTTCTTTAATAATCAATAATTATTTTGGTCCATCTCTTGGTTTTAAATTTCCCTGTTTCTGTTACAGGGACACCAACAAGTTAAGAAATGTTTGTGCTGCTGTGGCCAGTTAGCACACAGGGCGAGAAAAAAATGAAATAAAGCTACTGTGTAGGAATGTTAAGAACTGTTTATGTTCCTGTTTAAATAAATGACAACCTCAGCCCTGACAGACTAAGCTGACAGCAGAATAAGCAGATACAAACTCTGCTTTTATCAAGCATTTCTTCTAAATACCTTTGGATAGACTACCTGTGGTATCATAAAAAAAAAACTCTCTCCCTCTAATACAATGCCCACAAGACAAGGCTGAGTTTTGCCAGAGAACCTGTTCCCAGCACAACCTGCTCAAGTTAAAAAACAAAACAAAACCAAAACCAAAAACCAAAAAAAAAAAAAAAAAAAAAAAGGCTTTTGTCCATGTTTTGGACAGTTTTCAGGGATCCATTTCCCCACAGAAACGTTCACCTGCACTACATGAAGTGGAACCCCCACTCCTATACTCCTTGTAGTCATTTCTCTTCACTTCCCAGTCTCATCTGGAATGGTACCCAATTCCTTCTGACCAACACAAAATACTTCAGTGTTACATGTTCCCTTTGCTATAATTTAAATTCCAAACAGCCCTGTTTCTTCAGCAGCTAAGATTCATAAATATGTTTGCCACCCTCCAGCCTCCCTAAAAATAAAATAAAATAGAATAAAATAAAGTAAAATAAAATAAAATCATGGTTTAATCCAATGATGAGCAAGGAGACTGGGGGCTCTAGGTCCACTACTGCTATTCAATAACACAGGACAAGGGACTCACTTAGTCCTTTTGTCTGTTCCTCCAACAGCAATGACCTCCCTCCCCCAAATAAATAAATAAAGCAAATCCTGCTTACCAAACTTGGAAAAGCATTTTTGAGATACATGGATGAAAAGCACCTGTTTGCTGTGTGATATTATTATCATCATTACTATTATTATTAACAATGTGTCTGTCACCAATATCAGTTACACCAGGTGAGTGGTTTTGTTCCTCCTGTCAGGGATGACCTGGTTTGTGTTCAGCTCTAGACAGTCGAAGTCTAGAAGTGATTCCTTTATTTTCCTGCCCAAAGTCCAAATGAGGAAGTGAACACCTAAAGCACCCAGAGAGCAGAAGCTGCTTTTCCCCTCTTGGCTGCTCTGTGCTCATCCCTGCTGCCCTGGGAACAGGCTGCCCTCCCAGTTTGCAGAATTCAAGTTTACACCAGTGCCATCACATCAAAATACGGCTTGCTGGAAAACTCAGGAGCAGGTAATCAACCTCCCTGCTCACACACAAACAGCAGGCATTTCACTTAAGGAAAAAAACAAAACCAAAACCCTCAAAAATTTTAAAAACAACAACAACAAAAGACTGAACCATGCCAAATCCTGCAAATGCCTTTCTCAAGTTCTCCTTGGTCGGTGTGACAGGGTCCCAGTGCTGTCCCTGGGAGGGACAGCCACAAGACTGTTCACACCCAACTTCTCTGCATCCCCTGCAAACTCCCCACTCCAGCTGTTTGGCTATATCCTTTTCCAGGGACTGCACTAAACAAAGCTGTACCCGTTCCCTAAAGTGACCTTGACGCCTGTCGTTTACCACAGTTGAACCAGAGGGTGGAAATACTACACCTTTGAAAATTCTCTTGAAACAGCATTTTTTAAAAAAATGTATCTCTCAACAGAGCTTCTTTTGTGTGTTCTGTAGGTTACCCTGCTCCCAACCATACCAGCACCTAAAATTGCTTTCTGAGACTTGAATGTATTGCTGGCAAGACAATCAATTCAAGTGGTAAGGTGTATAATATTTAGAGATAAAGATATATATATTTAAAAAAACCCAATAATAGTAAATTCTTGTAATATGTCTAGTCTGATATGAAAGCTCTCCCTCTACAGAGAGATGTCTGCTGTGATTACCTTACAAAATATTAAAAAAAAAAAACACACACAAAAAATAACTTTCTCTGTGAGAAATAAAAATAAATCCTAGTGCAAATATAAAGCTCTGTAAACCTGGTCCTATGAGAATCTATGGTTAGTAAACGGCAGTTAAAGCAGGTTTATCCTCTCACAGAGAGAGCTCACATCATGGTTTCCACAATGATATGAGTTGGCTTGATCAATCCGCCATTCGAAGTTCCGTTGGGGCAGAAGGGGGTGCCACTCTCCGTTTCTTTGGACCATCGATTCACTTCCTTGGGGGCAGCCACTGCCTTTATCCTCTGAAAGAGAGAAGGAAAGCAGAGGTGAGGTGACCAGAAGGCCTGTGTGTCTCCACGTGCAGGACACGGCATTCCAAAGACAGGGGTGGCGGCTGTCGGAGACGTGTGCCCGTGGCTCTGTAAGGACGTGGGGATCTGTGGAGCCTTCAACTCCTGCTCAGCTGCAGAGTCTGACTTGAGGCAGGGAAGTCAAGACAGGAGGGAAGTCCCAGCACTATCCAGCACTCTGCACGTTGGACTTTCCGTGCTGCAAATGATGTGCGTCCTCCTTCCTCATTTAGAAACAGCTCTGCCTCTCAGCCCAGCCCTCACTGCCAAGTGGCCACTTCTGTCCTACATCTCAGCTCACAAAGGAAGAACTGAATGGCATCTGACCAGTGTTTACTCTCTTTCCTTTCCTAACTTGGTCTTTGAGCAGCGTTTTGGCTACTTTTAGACTTGTCTCTCATGGTGACAATGGTGACAATGTAGGCAGGAAAACTAACACATGCCCTGGCCACAGCTGAAAAAGGCCATTAACACTTGGACAAAAACAAATGCAAGTGTTTGTGCTCTGGGAAATGTTTGGGTTTGGTATTTTTTAAAATTCTATTCTCTTTTTTCCTAAGCCAAAGTGTCCCACTTTCTTCTCCAAGAATACCCTGAGCTGCATTTAAGATTGACTTGTTAGGCAAAAACAAAACTGAAAACTTTGAAGAGAATTGCTAAGTTTCATGCTTGCACAGCCTCTAAAAACTTTCCACTGTAAGACAAAAAAATTAGAGGAGCCCAGACTGAACTGCAAAGGGCAAGAGATTTCTTGCAAATCCAAACCTGAGGGAATCTGCACTGTCAAGTCTAAATGAGACCCAAAGTTTTCCAAATACCAGGGCAATTTGGATCCAGTGTTTCAGTTTGAAATAAAATAAACACAAAATTAAAAAGCAAAAAATTGAAGCCTTCTGTCAAGAGGGTTTGACTTTTATTTAGTCCCCCACAGTGAAGGCCATGCCTCAGAGATACACAATCCACAGGTGTATCTGAATTTCCTTGAAATTCAATGAGTTGTCACACAACCAGGTTTGACCCAGGTCACTCTATCTTGCTTTCCCAGTGATTTTCAGGATGGGACTTCTGTGTCCCTGGGGGCTGGAGAAGAGAAACCTGAGACTCAGAAACACCCCAGGCCTTGAATGTTTGGGTGCATGTGGAGGTAATGATTTGCTAAGCTGGAAGCTGCACAAGTGGGACATGAGTAAAATCACTTGGTGTTTATCTGAGGACAGAAGGCTTTGTGTTTGTTCTCTTTCTACTGTTTGCCCAGAAGACAGGTGATCTTTAACCGTCTTATTTGCCTTACCTGGTCAAGGTGGCAGTTTTCCAAGCATTACTTTGTATAAAACACAGTAAGTTAAAGCTCCCCTTCTCCTCTAGACAGACAACTGGTTGTTCTTACCTCAATGAGTGACCCATCTGACTGAATGATGCGGATGACCATCACCATAGGGATGCAGATCATGGAGGAAAGGGCAAGAACCCAGCCCAGGCCAATTGCCCAGTCTGGGTACGTGTAGACCTTGTTGTAGGTCAGTGGTTTATACTTGGCCAAAGAAAAGATAAAGCACCCCTGTGGATGAGAAAGGAAAACAAAGTGAGGCTCCAAAAATGCTAAAAGCAATAGGGCTCTGGTGCAACCACTGGCCCTGAGGAAGACAGGCAGTGAAAGGCAGAGCTGAGAGATACGATAAGTATTTTAAACCAATGGGGGAATTGTTCTTCCATTTCAATCAATGCAGAAGAGCGTCTGCATCTGCTTATAGCATCTGCTGTGTGATGACAGAGTGCTAAGAGATGGTGCTGAACAGCTGCAGTACACTGCCAATTTTCTTCAGGGCTAAACTATTCGCTGTACACTGCAAAATTACCACGATATTCTTCCCACCCAATGAAATACTTCAAGCCAAGGTCTGCCTCAGACTGCTCAAGTCCTTTTATTACAATCACCTAGCAGTCCTATGTCTTAAAGTAGGGACTGCTCTTTGGAGAGTGAGTTTTCTCTTCATGAATGTAGAATTTTGCCAATCCTAAGAAAATCCACTTAAATGTAGCCAACTGCAATTCGTGCAGGCACAGCAGAGACTAGACAGCTGTCATGTGAACAGCTGACATCTGAGAACGTGGTGTCTTTGAGAGTATGTTCAAGCCTTCCGCTTCTCTTTGCAAATTTACCTCTGAATGCAACAGCCTTCCCTTAAAGAGAAGCAGTAAGAGGTGGCTTAGCACTGCCAAGCGTAAAGACTTGAAAGAGCACAGGTCAGTACTTACCACGCAAAGAACTGGTGTGATCACAATCCAGCTCCATTTCATCCAGGGACCAGGTCTGTATCCAATCATATCCTCAATGGCATCATAAATATTATCAGCGCCTGTAAGAATTCAGCAAATAAAAGCCCTGTAAATATTGTAGGGTTAAAGCTGCTTTCCTAGGCTCCCCAAGGGGTATTTAAAGGGAAGATGAGGGTGTCAGATGTATTCTTCAAATGCTTCCCACAGCTGTGAAGTCCAAGATCTTCTTAAAAAGCTCAAAGGTTGGGGGAATCTCTCATCTCACCCTCCCCTCATTATTTGGCTGCAGGAGTGTGATGCTAATATCTTCTGCTCCCTCACATCGCCTCTCCTCTCTCCAGACCCTCTCTGAACTTCCCAGAGGGATCACCATGGGAAAGACTTGACAGTAAATGGTGCACCTGCTTCTACAGAAATCTGACTTTGTTTATTTTGCTTTTCTGAGGAGATGGAATTGATGGAGAATCAGAGAATTAACCAGTCCTAATCAGCAAACATCTGATTCTACCACAGCTCAGGCAGCTACAGAGGCCACTGTCAGACCGTGGTGCTTGGCATTGCCAAAAGTAATGGGGCAGAATATACTTTCAGCTCTCTTTTTGTACTTTCTGTTTGGTTGGCTTGTCCCTGCAGACATTGCAGCTCTGAAAGGAAATTCTCTGAGAGACAAACAGAAATTTTCACGGCTGGCCACACTTTCAACTCTCACCTCTAAACTTAACACACGAAAATGTTTTATTGTGCCCTTATTAATTAGCAATGGAAGAATACTCATTTTCTGCAGAAAAAACACCAGAGGTTGGATTCATCCCAGATGAAAATTTGTCTCCAAGAGGTCAGGGCAAATTTATATTAATGGCATGTGTTGCTGGGAAGAAGACTCTGGGGTGGTTGATGATTAAATATTTGGCTAGCAAAATTGTCACTGACTCATCAAAAGGTATCAGATGAAAGGATTCTCACTTACCATAAACCCAGGCTACAGCAATACATTCAAAGAATGCAACCCACAAAAGGCATACACCACTAGCTGCATAGTAGTCAAAGAGTTGAAAAACATACATGCCACCCTGTAAAAAACAGACACAATTGGTTAAGCTCCAAGAGGAAAAAATCCCCCAAGAATTCAGGCCCAGCTCCCAGTAACATCTACCAACATATCCCTATGACTCCTGTCCAACAAGAAGCAGCACCTAGCAAATAGGTAAGACAAATATTTGGCATTACCTTCCCCAGGGAATATGCATGTCTACCACAGAAATAACTCCAAACAAGACGATGATTAAACAAAATTAAGCCACTTAACATAATCTACTGAAACACTTAAATCTTTCCTTCTTACAAGTATTTTGGGATGGGCATTTAAAGACACAAATGGTTGCCTCCTAACATTAACACCTTAAAAGGACTAAAAATTCATCAGGAGGGTCTTCATTTATTTATTGAATGAAAGGGCTACTTTCATGAAAATGGTTCATTTTTTGTTTTATAACTCTATTTACACTCTGCTGTTAGACTCTGCTTTTACTACACTGCACTTTGACTTGAGAAACTGTGGGGTTTGGGCATCTTTGTTATAGGTGCTATTTTACCTCCCACAGTCATGTTTATCCAGTTGTTCTTAAAATCTGACTTGGATTTTATTTTGAAGATAAATATCACAACAGCGCAGGCACTAGAACATATTCCTGTCTTGTTTATACTAGAATAAATCCAGTGGTATTTAATTAATTCAAATCTGTGTAACTAAGATAAAAATCTCTTTCCCTGCATGCCACTGGATGGGTTCTTAATGTGCCCCACTGAAGGTTTCCTGTATGTTTCATTATTTAGAACTAGATGTTAATATCCAGACTCATGTTGACTGGTACCTGAGATCAGATTGAATTTAATGAGATTTCACGTTTCTGTTCCTGTGACTGAAAAGGGAAGGGGTATATAACTCTCATTCAAAATGCTTTCAGATCTAGGGATGAAAGATGCTCTGTCCATCCAGAAAGCACTTCTCCTCTGAGTTGCTAATTCTATGCAGTCTCAATCACAGCTAAAACTGGCCTGAAAAACGGCTAAAAAAGAAGGCAATTTGCAGCAGTGGTAGTGCTTACCTCAGTCACCATAGTTAGTCCCAGAAGATAGCTAAGGAAACACACTATAGCGATGAAGATTTCCCGTCGGTAACCCTTCCTTAGGAAGGATGGGTGCAGATCAACTAATGACGTGATCTGTCCTTCAACTTCAACAAACTACAGGGGGAAAACAACAGCAGAGAAATGACTTGAAGATTACCTGCCAAGCAGTTCACCCAGGCTCCTGCCTGAACAAACCCTCCCCAGCAACACCCCAGCCCTGTGCTCTGTGCTGCTCTCAATAAAGAATTAGAAACCATTCCTTTGTAACTCTGAGGTTGGAGTGTGGGGGTAGCTTTCAGGTTGGAACAAGCTTTTAGAATCTTTTCACTACGTAGAAGCCTTATGAGCCTAAAAGGAGCTCTGTAAATGCAAGCCCCAAGGATGAAGGAGGCACTTAAGTGTCTGATGACAGGAGGGCACTTATGTAGCTTTCATGCTGTCAGTGTTCCAGATGAACAGGATATATGCTAGAGAAGAGGCAGAGGGAAAACACTCAAAAAAGTCCAAGCTAGGCAGGTACCTCCCAGGCTTTTTCTGACGTGCCAGGAAACGTCACAGATACTAGTTAGGTTAATTCCACAATTTGATATAATTCTGCTCTTGGGTTTGTTGGTGAAAATCCAGCCAAGGGAAAGCAGAATGTGATGTGAAACAGGCTTGACTGAACGTGTTCTTTGTGGAGCTGTGAGTGGAGTATCTCTGGCTGAGGCTCTGGGTAGTTCTGCAGCAATTATGGAGCTGTTCATACATTCAGTGATCTGGCTAACTATTTGCACTTGTAAACCAAAAATGAAACTCTGAATAAATGGGCTGAAAGTCTTTATCTCACTTCATGATAACTGTATTTGTATTTACTTGCCTTTGGAAAACTATACAACTGTGTAACTTGAGTTAAGCAAATAACCCAAACTGGATTTGAATAAAAGTTTAAAGTTAATCAAAAACCAGATCTTTCTGCACCTGGAGGAAAGCAACTACTGAATTTCCCCAAGTAAAACCATGGAAGGGATCTTTTGACTGATCTGTATTTTAAACCTGGTAAGGTACAAAAGCATCAAGCCCACTGAAGACATGAGGACATGGATTGGAGGTATCCATCAGGGCTGCCTCTGTAGAAAACATCTTCACTTTAAGTAGATACATCATCTTAACTAATAACTTACCATGGGGAACCTAAGACAGAGATTATTTCAGAAAAAGCTGCATTTTCCTACAGCGCCCAGAAATGCCCTGTAACAACCCTACCCTCTTCCTGAAGCTCTATTTAGGAAATACAGGCTGTCCTGCAAACAGATTTTGTCCTCCACCAAATTTTATTGCCTCCTGTGTTGTTACTTTGACTTGTGTAAAACTGGTTTTCTTTCTAAATGCAACCCTTTCCTTTGAGCTGATTTGATCTGAAACTGCTCTGGCATTCCAGAAACCTGCTTGACTGCACTCCAAAAAACCAGAGGGGTGGAGGAGAGAAATTAAGCGCTCCAATTAGTTTTAATCATTCTGCGCAGTGAGGAGCTTTTTGAAATTACTAGACAGCTTCCAATTTGCATAAGCATAGGATTGCTGAACCATAGCACTGGGTACTTTCACATTTACTTAGGAGCAATTGAGAGTTGCTCACCAGAGTTCAAAGATTAAGCCATAAAGAGGTTCCTCGGCAGTACTTAGTCCAACATTCCTACAAGTAACCACTGGGAAAAATAACCTAACTTTCTGAGCAAACTTTTTGATTTTTTCCATGCTTACTAATTAATAGCAGTGTGTGCTACCAAATTAGTACAGCTGGAATCTGAGATGCTTTCTGGCCTGTTTGGAGGTATTGAATTCATGCTGCTGACGTGCAAGTCAGCAGGAATCCCACATTGCTCAGCACCTCCAAGCCCAAAGCCACCAAAAAAGGCTGCAGTTTTGTCCTCTCACTGTTCTTGAAGCCATCCTGGATACACTGTACAAAACATTATGTGCTTTTTTGTACCTCATGCTGACTTTGCTTCTCTTTTTTGGCACTTGGCAACCATCAAAACCCATACTCATAGTAGTTATTAATTGTTAGTTTTTTAATGATGGTGTATACACCCTGCAGGTGTTTGCAATCACACAAAGTAGTCTGTGGAGCAGACTGCTGCAGTCCTTTATGTTTCAAAATGATTAGGCTTTTTTTTTCCAAAGTAATAAAATACTGTGAACAAAATGGTGGTATTTTGTGGCTAGACTAGGACTGAAATTTAGGCTAGGGAGTACTGCCCTAGTGTGGTAGACCCCACTATCTCTTGATTTGACAAAGACTTGCTGAGCAACACAGTATTATGAATCAACAGTTGTAGATTCATCAAGTGCAGCCCCTACACTAAAAAGCAACCCAGATGAATTCCTCTCAA
The DNA here is from genome assembly GCA_013400675.1 of Oxylabes madagascariensis. Lineage (NCBI taxonomy): Eukaryota > Metazoa > Chordata > Aves > Passeriformes > Timaliidae > Oxylabes > Oxylabes madagascariensis. Next base: position 16,420 of record VYZR01015340.1, read on the forward strand.
GCAGCATTAGAGATGTTCACTTCTTAATGCCTTTAAAACCAGCTTTACTCAGTCAGTGGTGCTGACACAATAAGTCACACATCCCTTATCCATTGTACTAACCTGGCTATCCAGTCCAAGCAACAGAAGCATAATAAAAAAAAGGATTGCCCAAAAGGTGGGCAGTGGCATCATGGACACAGCTTTTGGGTAGGCAATGAAGGCCAGGCCTGGACCTAGAGAAACAGAAAATAGGGAGGGGGGAAGGGAAGGGAAGAAAAGTAGTAAGTACCAGCTCTTCGGTAAAGGTAGCCACCCTCAAATTCAGGAATGCCTGGTTCCGTTCAGATAAATCCAAACGCAGCTGGAAATACCAGAAATGAAACAGTTTGGCTCTTTTATCTGAAATCGAAGCACGCATGACTACAGCAGAAACCACAGGCAAACCCCTGAGGCCAGTGCTAACAGATCTCCAGTTTTAACATCTGTCTCAAACATGCCAGTAATGGAGGTGTCCTACACCTGCCCTGCACAGAACAGTCTTGGGGGCCAGGGGACAGGGGGTGACCCAAGGGAATGGCAGAATCCCACTGCTAGCCCATATGGTCATGATGAAGATGATGATGATGAAACTCTTTTGCATGCAGGGAAGGTGACTCTGCTATAAACATTCCCTGGGATTTCCACTAATGCAACCACTGCCTCCCTCTGTATGCAACCTCCAAACCCAGCATGGTTTTCCTAAACTGGGGTTTGCACTCCAAGGAGTTTGCTCCTTCTCTTCTGCAAACCCTCCCTGCTGCACTGAGTGATCAGGCAACTCCTAATTTTATCAACTGAAAATTGAGAAAACTGCTGTTAGGAACTGCTGGGGTGTAAAATCACTCTGTGTAAAATTGCTTCCCCATGCTGTTACACCATCTGCCCCTATTCAGGCCAGCCTACATGGACCTGCCATGGTGACCACTGAGCATGACCATCATCACCCCCAACTGCAGGATGTGCTGCAAGTGTAGGAGGACCAGTAGGGCTGGGGCTGAGTGCTTGGGGCTGAGTGCCCAGGTTCTCTGCTCTGGAACCCAAAGTGTGGAGTGCTCCTCCCTAGGGGGGGGTCTTGCCTGCCCTGTGACCAGGTGTCACCTCACTGGTACCCACACATGGAGCACAGTGCAGTGCTGGTCTCCAGAGGCAGCCTCACCTGGAGCCAGGTGCTATCAGCTGTCCTTTGTGAGAGCTTATGTGGGGAGAGGAAGAGCCCTCCACCAATGGGAGACAGGAACACTGGCAACTTGACATTTATGGCAGGCTCTCAGAGGCGATGAAGAAATTTGGTGAGCCTGACAAAAAATTCTGAGGGTGGATTACAGTTCAGAGTGAAACCAGGAATGCCTGGCTCATCTGCTTGTTTACTTTGAGGAGCCTTCAAAGTGCCAGTTTTCAAGTGGATTCATGTAATTTTCAATGGGAAAAGGAATTTTTTTTAAGATGTTGCAGTCTAGGCCAAAAATTCTTATCTCTGATCTGTACGGAAAAATCTCTAACACTGCTCTTCCTACCTCCCACTTTTCCTTTCCAAGAAGAAATATGGAAAAAGAAGCAAGAGAAGAAGGTAAAAATGAGATTACTTTTTTTTCCAAACTAAAGAAAACTTTAAGCCACTGAAAGTATTTGAACATAAATAAATACAAATTAGCCAACAATCAAACAACTAATTTTATTTTAAATGAAACACAACTAAGATTTTATATGACAGAAGATACCAAAAAATTGATGAATACCTCAAATTTTGGGGAGCTTTTCTTTTTTCCCCCTTAACTCAGTGGATACAGTAGATCCTCTCTGAGGGAGAGCTGCTAACAGATGGCATTTGCAGCTGATCTGTGCAATTGATGAGACAGATGTAAAACTCCTCTCCTCAAAATTTCCTGCAATTCTGTAAGCTTTGGCCAGTGAAACTGTTCTTGCACTGTCATACCAACTAATACCAAGTGCCCTAAGCCCTGAGCTAATTTTGATTTTCCTTTGAAACTAAGTGTTGAAATATAAAAAGAAAAATCCATGTGAAAGAAAATGTTCCTGGCAAGCCCTCAACCGAAACATAAATAATCTAAAAATTGTATTTAATTTGAAACCCTGTTGTTTTGAAGGGTGTTTTGCAAAAGAGAAGCACTTGTGGCTGCTATTAAAAGCCAGTGAGGACTGCCATGATCCCAGCCCACACACTGGCTGATTGCCATGGGGTGCTGTGGCATGGCTGGAGAGCTACAGAGCCAGAGACCAGGCAGGCACCAGGAAACCCAAGGCACTATTGTCAGACATGCTTAATCTGAATTTGTTTGCAAATGGAATTAAAAAAAAAAAAAAAANAAAAAAAAAAAAAAAAAAAAAAAAAAAAAAAAAAAAAAAAAAAAAAAAAAAAAAAGCAAAAAAGCAAATCTTGTGCTGGTGTAACAGTGCTACAAATTGCATGGGTGGTAAAGTATTTTTTCCAGCCAAAAAGAGGTCACACGGATTAGACAGGGCTCACTATGATTTTGTTGAGCCCCCACTGCTTTCCTCTCTATCTTTAAAAGAACTTCTGAGAAGAAAAAAAAAAAAGCCGTTTATTGAAAATCTGTTTTCACTGAGGAGTCAGAGAAGTCTGATTTAACTGTTGAGTAAACCTGTTAAAGCCAGTGAAGGCCAGCGGTGACCAGTGCTTTCAGCAGGAGCCAGCCCTGGCTGACAAGTGTGTCCCAGGCACACGGCACCAACACTGAATTTGGCACTGGGAAAAAATGTGTCCATGAGATTCTGTTGTCAGCAAATTTGTTGATGTTCCTGTGGCTTTCAGGAGGGTAAACAAATGATGTCATGGATACGGCAGGAGGAATTTAACTCGCTGGGCAGAGATGGGGTCCCAGCCCTGCGGACAACATCTTCTGCCAAGTGCTGTAGCCAAGCGGCAGCACCTCTGCTCGCTTTGTCCTGACCCAGGGGAGCAGCTCTGACCTTGCACCAAAAGAAACCAAAAAAGGCAAGGCCAGAAAAGAGAGGCTCAAGCACCTGCTGAATCCTTCTGTGCTGAGAAGAAGCAATGAAAACTTCTCCCAGAGCCCCATGCAAGTCCTGGGACACTCATCCCAGGGGGACCAAGTGTCTTCAGTAGCTCTGCACTTATCTCTCTGAGAAAGGCAGCAAGAAAACGCATAGGAAGTGGTCTGGATACTTTTGGATAATTTCAGTAGTGTTTACTGTCATGTAAAAATGTCCCCTAGGACTTAGCCAAAGACCAGCAGTGATGGGCACCCACTGCATGCTGAGGCAGTTGCAATCTCTGGCCATTGGTGACATGGATTTAAATAAAGTAGTAGACAACAAAATATGCAAAAAAATAAAAAGCCAAGTTCAGAAGCTAGTATATGCCCTTGCTGTCCCTATAATAAACTATTAAACCCCTCCTTTAAAAAAATGCTTTTTGAGGTGTTGGAAAAAGGCTATTTAAACACTGAGTTAATTTGTGTTTAAAGGTTACTTAACAACCCAGTGTTACTATAGAATTGTTTAATTCTAGAAATGTCAAGTGACAGGAATGTAGCTGCCTCTATCAGAGATATAATATTAAAAATTAGAATAAATATTGACCAGATAAAAAACTAACGTACAAATACTTAAAAATACTACTCTTGGAATTGATCCATATATATATAAATAAAAAAAAATAATGCTGTTTATGATTCATTCAATAGGATTATTCCCTTGCTTCCGGTTGCCAAACAAAGCAATCAACCTCCAATCAAAATAAGCATTATGGCCAAGATTGTTACTAATTGCACTTGCAAGAGCTATGCCAATTGCAGCCACCCAAGAATCCAGCAGTGCCATCAATGTCATTAGTTTTTCATTAGCCCTTATGAAGTGAGACTTTTTTTTAAAGACTTAACTCCCAGAGCCATGTGATTTGAAGATATATTGACTTTTCATTTTAATAGCATGTTTGCAGAAGAAAGCTTTCAAATACTATGCAGGTGAATTAAAAGGGCTCAAAAAATTAGAAGGAAATATGAAAAGTGCACTCAGGTGACATTGTTATTACTAGAATCTGATTAGCTTTAAGCCTCATGGCTGTCAAGACCCGATTCATTATTTTTCCGTGGTAATTCCCAACTAATCTGTCTGTTCTATGTGAAAACACATGATTAAACCTGTCTTCATGGACTAGAAATGCACAGAGGAAAAATGTCATCTGTTTTGTTTGAGATACAGTCACAAGCTATGAGGATTGAGCTTCTACCTCTGCATGTGCATAGCTGGATGTTAATGGGAAGGACACTTCTGAAGTAAGGGAAGAACTTAAGTGTACATCAGGTTTCAAAATGGGCTTTGACAATTCTGTCAACCTCACACTGAAGCTACAGAGCACAAATGCAGGATTGCAACACCTAGAGTTCCTGTGGGTGAAATGGGCCACAAAATCCTGGAGATGGAGTTCTCCAACATCTCTTGCCTTTCAGTGAGATTTGGGAATGTATGTGTGTGTGTGTCCCTTCAAAAGGCCAAGGTACTAATCCTATTCTAGTGCTGTGAGCAAGCAACACTAAGCTATGAAAAACACATAAACACTGGCAATTTGCATTTGAATGAAAATAAAGGTAGTCTGAGAAGAAGGATGGAATAAATTCTTGAATCAATGACATTCTGGACCCTGGATAATGGTGTAGTTATCTTAGCTCTAATCTCAACTCAAATTGATTAACACACTCTAGGAAATGTGTTTGCTGTCCTCTTAATCAAGACAGAGTAGACAGTACAACCCCAGCTAACCCTCACTGCTCTAGATTAAAGCCCAAATCAACAACGTGCTTATTTTCTTTGGCAATTATGGAAAATCTTGTTCTGTTTTATCACTTAGATGTTAGCTGATTGGGTCTGCAGAACTTTGCTCACACGCTGGGCGGCAGTGCCCACCACCACTGCCACCAACACCATCGTACCTGACTCTGCCACATCAGCAATGTTCACCCCTTGCTCTTGTGCCATGAAGCCCAGGACGGAAAAAATTGCGAAGCCAGACACAAAACTGGTACCACTGTTCAGGCATCCCAGCAGCAAACAGTCCCTAAGTCACACATATGTCATGGAGCAAGTTAATTAAAAAAAAATTAACCCATTGTCCCTACTTTATTTACATCATTTAGCTAAAACACTAAACCCCCTTGGATGGAAACTTGCCTATAGCAGTTGTATTTGTACTTGTTGTAGCTCCCCAGGGAAGTCATTGCTCCCAAGCAGATTGCATATGAGAAGAAGATTTGTGTCCCTGCATCTATCCAGACCTAAAGGGAAAGATAGAAATACTGTTATTACCAGCATTGTTGCACTGCAACAATCAACACAGTTCAAACTAAGCAAAATCAACAAAATAATTGTTTCCATTGAGCGTGAGAGCTAAAGGACCAGGGAGACAGAGAAAGAGAGCAACGCGTTTGGAAGTTTGGCTTTCACAAGGAAAAGAAAATTGTTAGCATCAGAACCCAGAAGAACATAATCTCTTCAATAGTTTCTGCTTCCCCTCCCCAGAGATGCTCAGTATTTCTAGTTTCTTAGTCATTCAGCTGATCCTTCCTGTTGGTGCAACAATAAACGTGTTTCAGTGCAATAGGAAATGCAGAAGTATTTATAACAGTGCTCATTTCTCTTGTAACTCGTTTCAGTTAGAGTCAGCCGACAGATTCCTTAAACTGAGGATGTGAAAAGTTTGAGAAACTGGTTTGTGTATTTGGTTTGTTTATTTTTCTAGCTTTCAGGTTGTTTTTGTACCCGTTCAAATGCGAGATAAAAAATCATAGGGATGGGGGGAAAACAAGCAAAATACAATGCACTTTATAAGATACATATCTGATCTTGGTCTCATGATTCTTTGTCCTGATTACATTAAGAAAAACACATACAGAGTGAAATAACCGTACACTATGAACTTCTTGGCTAGTAAATACATAGCAAGCTATCAAAACACATCCTCTGAATGCCATCTGTTCTCTTCTTTCTGCAAATTCAAGTCTGCTAACACCAGCGGAAACCACCAAGGAGTTTGAGTAAGTGAAAATGTAGACTGAGGACCATTACCTCCTCCCTCCCACCATCACTTCCCAGCACCTTGCTGACTACTGTCTCCTCAGAGTGATGCTTTTGCTAGACCGTGGGCGGGAGCCGGCCAGCTCACATGAACCTCTCCTACATTATCTGCTGACACTCTGGTTAGGGCTAGCAGTAGATCATAAAAATGATAGGGTCCCATAAAAGAAGATTAAATCATAAAATATGTCTCCTGTGAAAAGGGTGTCTTGTAAAAGAGGACAAGACTAGACAACGAACCAGATTTTCATGATATTTCTTTTAATTACCCTTTTACCTACTTCAGTTCTTTAGCAACCATTGGAGTTTTATTTTAACGAAATACTCATTAGAAAGGAATAGGAAAGACAGATGTTATTTCTNTTTTTCATTCTTCTATAATTTCATTCACTTCTGTCCCAATCTCCTCCTATTGAGGAGTGCGAGATAAGTGACACCAGTACTCACAGTTGTCGCTTGTTGTTCCATCTGTGAAGCTCACGTGTCTCTCCTTTGAAACTAAAGACTATCCTCATTAAAAAAATGCATCTCCCTTACCTTACCAACAAGAAAGCTGAGGTTGTGTAACGGGACAGAGTCTACAGCCTCAGAGTCCTTTGACACAAAAAAAATACACACGCATACACATACAAACATACACATGGAAAGATGCATTAACACATTTAACAGTGACCTTCTCAAGCAGATCTCTGGAAAATATAACCCAGCATTAAAGTTCATGCTATATTTGGACCTCTAAAGACTGTGGAAAAAAACCTGATTGTCATTACATCAGCACCATCACCCTCCACCATCCCCTTTTGCACAGGAAATCATCCCGCTCCCCACTCCTGGTGCTGTACCTGTGGGTCAGCTAACCGTGAGATATCAGGGTAGAGATAAAACTTGATGCCTTCTGCAGCT
>VYZR01015340.1:30343-72659 GCA_013400675.1 Oxylabes madagascariensis
TTCAAATGAACTGAAATGTCAGGCTGCACAATACATCCAGCTAGGCTGAGAAGTTCAGTGTGAAGAGGTTAATGTATCTATGTGGTCAATTATACCTGGGCAGCACCAGTTTTACAAAGCAGTACTGATGAGGACCCTATATAAATGTCCCACAATAAAAATGGCATTGGGTTTCAGAAACCAAATACTCACAAACCTCTGAATTAAACTGGAACTAATTGTGCCACAAAGCAGATGGATATCTTCAGTTAAAGACTAATTATTTACCTGTCCTTTCAATGTCAGTAGCTGGCTGGCCGGCAGCCAGTATTGTCTATGGTGGCATGGTACCTGAAAGTTCTTAAAACTATTTTAATTTCAGAATTGTAAAGAATAATAGTATGGCCGGGAAAAAAAAAAACAAAGTGGGGGGGATATTCAGTGCTTGCACCACTATGTGAAAGCTATGCTACTTTAATTACAACAGTGCTGCGTGATCTCTGCTCTTACTTTAAGACATCAGTAGTTATTTATGTAGAGACAGCAGCTATTTTTAATACTCCTCTAAGTGTCATGACTCCTGAAAGCAGCTTGCTCTGTCAAGGGCAGTTTTGCCCATGACGAAACAGTGAATTATGGGCAGTATGTCTGTCCTAGTAGGATTACAAAGCCAAACTCCTCCCTAGCAAGACTCCAGGGAAGAGTTCAGCTTATGGTGTCTAAAACTGTTGAGGACACAAGTTAAAGTGGCTGCAAAGTGCAGGGAGAGCTACTCCAGAAGCTCTAATTGCTGAGCAACCTTTGCACTGACTCTGCTACAGACAGTGAGGGCACAGCTGCGCAGAGCAAAGTGTGTGAGGATCAAGGATTTGTTGTCCAGCCTCAGGCTCCTCCAGCCTGACTCCATCTACAGGAGTATGTGGCTCAGCTTGCAGAGGAGTCTTTTGACTTGGTTTCCCTTAGAGGGAAGTTAACTAAAAGCTCCATCACTAATGTGCTCCCATGGGGACATCATTGCCCTCACCCTTGGCTGCCCTGCCATAACACCCTTTATCACACACCTGCTGTGTTATTACCCACAGAGAGCTCTGCTGTTCCCCAGCATGGTGGAGCCCTCACTCTTTTACAATCCCATACCCAGCTCCCAGCCCTTTTCCTTTCTGTTGCGGTGTCTTCAGTCTCCTGAAGAGAACATGCTGCTTGGGGCCCTCAGGGAGACAATTTGGCCTACAAATCTGTGCAGTGCAGGAGTAGGAGCTTCCACAGCAACAGGACAATCCCATGGCCACATCAGGAGCTGCCAAGCTCATGGCTGTCCCAGGTACAAGAGGACTGTCAGCAAAATTACTGCACAGAAGCAGTGATGAACACAGTGCTTTGGGAGTCTGGGGGAGCAACTATTTCAGGGGCAGCACTGTGGACCTCTGCTTCCTTGGGAGGCCTTGAAAAGACCTTGGAACGTACAACCAAACCAGCCACACATTTGGATTCAAGGCCTTCAGTCCCAAGTCACTGTGTGAGAGTCCAAAGAAGTGAGAGCTGCTTCCTCTTCTACTGCAATTTGCTTCTCAGTTACCCCAAAATATCCAAAGCTACCATTTAACAATCGTTTTCCAACTTCCTCCATATTTACAAGGCAGGAAGTCACCTGGGAAAGCAGCTGCCCCTCAACATGGAAATGCAGAGCTCAAGGTGAAAATGCTGCTCTCAGAGCCTGCACTCTGTCTCTCACACCAGCCACCAGAGCCTTTTGTCAAACTACCAATCCAAGATTCAATCTACCCCTTTATATTTTGGCTCTCACGTTACAAATTTTAGCACAGTTCCTAAAACTATTTTTTTCTAAACCTAATGCATGCCAAACATCTTCAGCATGAACACGATTCCTGCTGGGGCTTTGGCTGATGCTTATTTTTAAAAATAGAGAAGTAGGTACAAGTTGATCAGAGATGAAACTGCACTTTAAACATGCTGAAAAAACCAAGCTGGGCCAGAAACTGATTCTACCTGTAAGTGACTATCTGAGCAAGCAAGTAAGCAAGAAGGCAAGCAAAAAAATTATTAATAAACTATTTGAAGATACTTTGGATTTAAGTTTCCCTACAGGTGTCCTCCTCTGCTGCTATGTTTTGACACTTACATAAACACACAGAGTTTTGAGGTCATGCCTGTTCAGAGATCACGTTATGCAATATGATTTAAAACTTGAAAAATAACAGAGAAATGAGAATAAGAAGCTTATGACTGATGAAATTCAGGCATCTGGCAAAACAGTCTCCTCAGAGACTGCAGAGAAAAACGTCGTAACAGAAATGACCTGAGAAACCTAGGTTACAGGACAATGTTCACCACCTCTAGCAGATTTATTAGTGAGGTAAAAGCCTTACATTGCTGTCAGACTGAAGAAAGATGTGTTACAGCTTCACAAAGCATACTGCAAATGCTAACAGCTGGGGAAGAGGCAACCACAAAGGTGATGATTTGTCACTGTTTCCACTGTAAATCCCCGCTATCAGGGCATCTGCAGTGACTTGTTTGTGTTCTCCCGCCGCACTCAGAGAATCCAGCCAAGAAGGAAACAAGTTTTCTTCCGAAGAAGAAGTTGAACTGGGCTTTTAAAGCTCCCTGTGTGGTCTAGGATAAATACATTTACACATCTATCACCTGCCTCCACCACACCCAGACTTACCAGTCTGTCTCAAGATAGGTGAGAACCGGTAGCAAAGACTGGTCAAAAAAACTGACACCCAGGGTAATTTTCTTTTCCTATCTCACACTCCCCACTGGGCTTCCACAAAATCTCAGGACTGACCTCTGGCATGCCACCGAAAGCTCCCTGAAGACACCATGAAGAGGGGGTACTTACTCCCAAAACTCTGTGACAGGAGAGGTGAAGTTAGTGGCATTCAGCGATATCCAAAGTGTTTTGTTCTTCCTGAGAGTGTCTTCCACGCAGGTCGGTGTGTTCCACTTCTGGTGGCAGTGTGCCCATGGCAGGACGCTCTGGAACGACTGGAACAGGTAGTAGAGTCCCCAGGCCAGGATCACGATGTAGTACACGTTCAGAAGGGACACAATCACTATGGAAGCATAACCAATTCCTGGAAAGAAGGGCAGAGAACAGAAAAACGTGCAGATGTAACAGCTGCTGCACCCTGTGATCTCCTGGGGCTGGTGCCATTCCCACTGCGTTGTGGGCTTGTATCCTGCCCTACCCTACTGCTGATGGAAATTCAGCTCAACCACACATAAGCACAGACCTGTCACCATCTCTGGCACTCAGGGCTGAATTTCTGGCTATGGTTTGCTGACACTGAGGGGAGGACTGCAGGAATCCACCCAATTTAACACTAACCCAGCTATTTCAAGTTTTAGTAGAGGGAAGTCAAGGCATCAGGCTTTGCTTGTTTGCTGCAGCATCTCACTTCATAGGTATCTAATGTGGGCAACCTCATTCTTGCCACACTGTCCCCCAAGCCAACTTTCCTGGCAGCAGCTCAGCTGGACAGCACCTGCACCACTCAGTTATCAACTGGCTGGGCTTAGCCTATGTGGGAAAAAAATGACATTTCTTGAATGAGTTAAAAAGGAATCAGTGTTGAAGTGGTTGTTTCTGCCTGAATTTCACTTGGGCAAAGGAAGCATGGTATTTGTGGCTCTTATGGTTACCTGGATCAATCTCTGCTCACACAGTTTGCCAGTTATGAACCACAAGCAAAATAAAAATACTTCCTTTAAAAATTTAGAGCTATCTTTTACAAGAACCTATGAGGCTCCCTTTAACTTCACTCTGATGGATATTCCAGCACTTGGGATACCTGCCTCATATTTTACAGTTTAGAACCTTGCTGCAGCAGTCGTCTTTATCACCAAAGATCATTTTCATGTCAGTTGGAAACAAGCAGAGTAAGTGCTATTTATTCTGTATATATGCATTTCTTTTAGCATATGCAGCTAGTCACATTAGCTACACTTTCTCTTTATGGATGCCTGGGGGATTGCTATTTAAACAAGGAACATTTCTTCTTCCTCCTCCTCAAAAAAAAAAAGTTTTCACAAAAGTGGGAGGAGGAGGAAGAAAATTAAGCTAAAGCAGCACAATTACATCAGCTTCAGCAGCATTTTGAGTACTACGTGGGAGGGTGAGCCTCAGAGAAAACCCCCACTTCTGCTTGGGGTGACATCAGGGGAGAGAGATGCCTAGAACAGCAACAGTGGCAGAGCTAGAGACGTGCCAGTGTGAAAGCGCCCACTCTTTCCAAATGGGATTTGAACAGGGCCACATGTTTAGTGTAGTTATTTCAAATGATTCTGCTTGTGCTGTCCGGCTGTAAAGGGCAATCTACACACAAGACAGGAATTCTCTGTCATTTTTCTAACCTATCTTTCATTTTTCCTTCTAGTTAACTTCCAGAGCAGCCTTCATACTGCTCCTGTGAGCACTAAGGAGGCAAAGGTCCTTTGATAATATCAGACCAATATTTACCAGGACCTGCTCAGTTACAACCAAAGCCCTATTCCTGAATCTCACCAAAAAAATGCTGTCCAGGTTTTGACTGTATCAGTAGCATGGATGGTGCCAATAATAAGCTTGCACATGGAAGAGCGATTTTGATTTCCAGACCAAAACAACATTTCAAAGATGATTCCATTAATGCCATCTAGCTTTCCAAGACAACACTTTCTCTGATACCTGTAAACAAAATATGCAATTGCCTTAAAAGGCATAATATGCAATTTCTTTCTTGGTTATTGGCAGTTTTGCCAGTTAACAAGCTGATAGCATCAAAATCAATACCTCACTTTGTCCTTCAGACTCTCTGACTTCTACCTTTCCAGGAACCAATATCACGCCCTTAATTACTATGGCAAATAGCTGAGCTAATGGACATGAGGGGAATGGTGCTGCTACATCTGGTTTACAAAGGAGTCTTTAAGCAGTAAAGCACAACAAGATGTACTAACCAGTGAAAATAGGGCAGATCTTTTCCCAGCATGTAATTCCACCTTCGGAGGTATACTGTCCTAGCACCACCTCCAGGAAAAACACGGGAAGACCTCCCCCAAAGAGGAAAATGAAATAAGGTATAAGAAATGCACCTGTTGAGAAAATACAATAGTACATAATGAGATGAAAAGAATGAACTTATGCAAGATCATCAAAGAAGTGGCAATAGGCACATATAAACAAAGAAACATATTTGATACTTCAATATCACTATGCAATAATCTTATTCTGGGGTATTTTTGCTCATTTTCTCTGCAAAAAGGATGAGTATAGGCTGGAAAGGGCATTTTCCTACCTCTTTAAAGTGAGTATCTCCAATAACAATTGTTAGGCAGATTGTTAGGCACACAATACTTTCACATGGCTCAGACTACTCTTATTCTGAAATCCCCTGGTCTGAAATCCTACTGGTCTATATTAATAGCATATCTTTTGGTTAAAACTCAGACTCAGTTGCAGCAGAAGTAAAAGAGCAGGAAAGGTTCAATAGCTCAATATTTGAAATTGCTGGATTTTTTTCCCTAATAAAGTTTTAATAAAAACTGTTCAGCGATGAAACAATCTCTCCTGAAGACTGGTGAGGGAGGCAGAAAACAGATGTACGAACAGTCCTCTTAAAAACTGGATGAAGGCACTGAAAAACAGTGAGCGCAGGGCAGACAGACTTACTCCTGAGCATGGAATAAACACTCACCTCCGCCATTTTTGTAGCAGAGATACGGGAACCGCCAGACGTTGCCTAAACCAATGAATCCACCCGCCACGGACAGCAGGAAGTCGATCTTGCTCGCCCACTTCTCCCGCTGGGGTGGCTTTCCCTCGGCCTCATCCTCAGGCCGTGTCCCCGGGCTCTTGCCAGGGGAAGGTTTGAGGATGTCCTTGTGGAAATCTTTCAAGCACTGAAGCTTTTCCTTTGTTGCCATAGCTCTGCTTTCTACACAAAAAAAGAAAAAAAAAAAAGAGGTGTATATTAAACAGTCTTTTCCAGCTGAGCTCTCTAACACTGCAAGAACTGTTCAGCCAAACTCATTCCATACAAAACAGTGCTGTTTATGAAGCTGAGATAGGAAAATACATCTGATGACTTCACTGACCAGGAGAGACAAAGTCCCTGGACTGTGTGGTCACCTGTCTGCAGCCAGAGCAGTGCAGAGCACTGTGAAACTCTGGCACTGCTTGCTGCTGACCTGCTGCCACTCCCCGTGCTGGCTCCTGCACGTGGTGCTCCTGGGCAAGTGTCTAATGCTGCTTCCATGCCCAAAACAAAGTATAAATCACTGCATCTCATTCCTTCTAAAACATTTATGTGAAGTAAAGAATAGCAAATATCACCTTTCCAGATAAAACCTATTCTTCTCCTACCCAATAATCGGAGTGATCCTGTATTATTTATTGCCTGCAATTTCCATTCCCTGAAGTACTACAAACGTTTCAAAAAACTATGCATTCATAAAAACCGCAATGGAAAGTCATTTGTTCTAATCAGCCTGCAGGAACTGAAGGAATCTATTCAGTTTATTCCATTTTCATAACTGCAGTGTTTTCCCTTGACATCAATAAAGGAACAAAAATAAGCCTTTATATTCAATTATTGTGAAATACACACCTATGCAACGGAACAGTTTGCTGAGAATGATGGCTCCTTAGTTAAAGAAAAAGTCAGTGGCATGAGTCATATTAAATCATAGCTGGTTTATTATTTATAATTTATATATATGACTTATTATCAAAATCACAGACTTTCAAAAATAATAACAGAAATAATTTTTCTAACAAGTGCCTTTTAAACCAAGATTTTCTAATGAAAACAATTTAGGAGTAACTCGTAGCTTTTACGTTAACTGAGATCTCAGGCATATGTGGCTAATTTATTCCTCACATAACTCAAGTGACTTCAGCTGGATCTGACCAGTTATTTTTGCACAGTGTGTTGATACTGAAATTTTCACCAGAACCAGGCAAACTAGCAAGTTTATTCCAGACCACAATCATTCGCTGCTCATACATGTCATTATGAGTGCAGCCGTAAAAAAATCATGCTGCAGATTATCCTGTTTGATAGCTGTCAGCCTCCCCTGTACCTTCATACTGGTTATGATCTCTAACCTGATTGAGCTTGTGGCAGTGACCTGAAGATTGAGTTGACATTAGCTCTGCAGGAAGTTTTTAATCCGAACATGATTTTGAGATAGATATGCATCATTTTACCTGTAATGCTTTCCATTCAGCACAGAAAGTTTCAGAGGGCTAGCACTGCCACAAAGCACAGCAGCTCCACACTTGCCCCACTGGCACATTGGTGGCCTTCGCAAAGCAGGCACTGTGACAGCAGCTGCCCATCAGGCCATGATCTAAAGAGGGACTTTAATCTCCACAATGTTAATCATTATGACTTTCTACTGGTTTTTAAACAAGGCCACTGGTGAGTGCACTGGGTGACACGAGCACTGCAATAACTCATGATCAACAGCAGAGAGAGCTCACAGAAGGAGAAAGTGAATCACAGGGTGATGGACCATCACCACTGCAGGGGGATGCAGGCAGGACATATTCCACTAATATATCTCCTGTTGGTCACTGTTAGAGACACGGTATGAGATAAAGCAGTAACGGAATGGAATGAAAACTGGTAGGGTCAGCTCTGTAACAGCCCTTAGGCACTTAGTTGCTTTTGGGGCTTAATTCACAATGGCTAACTTGAGCGTCATGAATAAAGATTAATGGAGATGCCTCTAAAAGGGATTCACAGCAACCTTAACCTCCCTGAGACATCTGCATCTCACACCAAGCCCCAAACAGACACTATCCTGCATAAACCCCTGGAGTCTTCTCTTGAGGGAGGAAAAAAAAAGAAGTGGACGCAACAGCTTTTCTTCAAAGAGGTAGTTGATGTCCTGCTCTCACTGCAACAGCTATCAGGTATGGAGAAAGCTCATTTTTGATTTCTTTTGTTATTTGTGCTGCTTGAATCCCTATCTTTCATCTTGCAGGAGCATGTTATAACCATCAGGCAACAGGCTATTCTGGGCTGAGAAATGGAGGGCATTTGGATCGTCCCATGGAAGCTGTTCTTCACAGAGGTTATTGAAACACTCGTCAACAGAGGGAGAAAGCATGCAAAAGAGAGAGGCTTACACTTAGTGTTTAGGGTATGCTGTTATTTTTCACACAATTTTTTGGTGAACTGGTGGGACAGCCATAAACCTGCTTAAGAGGGCACAGAGATACATAGATTTATAGAGCCCTGCAGGATTAGGTTTGAAATAGGAGCTTAACTGCTCCCTGTGGAGACTGATACTGGAAATACCCCGAAACAGAACACTGGGAACACAGGCTCCCCTTATGTAAAAAACCTAAGGGGACCTGCAGCATTAGCCACCTCTAAGATTAAAAACTCTTCAGGATTGCAATTTTTTGAAATCTACTCTTATCTCGTGACACGGAGTTCTTTATTTTTCTGCCAGCTCTAATCCTCTTGCCTGCGGATTTACTTTGACCCAGGTGTTAGTCAGTTCTACCCAGAGTTTGCAAGGCTGACCAGCTGATTGCATTTTGTAAACCCTGACTCTCCCTGGGACAAGGTGATCACCCTGTGGTTTCTCCCAATTACCCGCACACAAAATGTGAAATGGTGCCTTTCCAGACTCTTTCTTTGTAACTGAGTGGAACTGCATTATAAAAAGGGATTTCAAATTTGTCTCAGGATACCCCAAATTAATGGCTGTGCTTGAAAACCTAATTAGTAAGCATAAATTTTGCTTCAGCCTTAGCTGGAGTGTGATGACAGAGCGGCTCTCCCCCTTAGTGCATGAACCCTCAAGGTCATGCTTGCTTTTGGGGTCGTTCCACTGTACGGGTGGCAGAAGATCAGCCACCACAACTTTGGTGCAAGTCACCAGCTCTCAACAGTGGGGCACACTACCTATCCAAGGCTTGCCCAAAAGTAGTAATGGCCCAGCTTTACTGTGTGTAGACTTGCTAAAATCCCAATTGTGTCTGGAGGGCCGGCAGCTGTGGCTGGCAGGCACGTACAGTCCACCAGTACCACAGGAACTGTTGCTAAGCAGCCACCTGGGACTGTGGTCCCAGCCCATGTCACGTTCAAGGGATGTCGAATTTATCCCCCTTTGCTGCCAACCATTGGTGTCCACCCAGCCATTCCCAATTACAGGAACTGTCTACAAAGGCTGCAAGGGTGGGGGGTACGGGCGATTCTCCCTGGCGGAGAAAAGCCAAGAAAAGTAAGTTTGTTTAGTGAAAGGCATTGTCTTTTTCCTTAATGGGGTTGGAGTTTCATTTCCTTTAGCTATGTCCCACTGGGTGAGGCTAAAATGGCTCTTAAGGGAAATAGTCTGACAGAGATGCTGAAACAATATGCTGTCACCGCCCAGGTCAGAACCAGAGAATAATAGGTTATTTTTACTGTATCACTTAGTGCGGATGGTATCCGAGATCTAAGTCCATCAGATTCCCCCAAGGAAATATATTGTGAAAAAATGCTGTTACAACCACATAGTCCAAAAGGAGCGATCCAAGTCTGAGGCATATGTCTGCCTCCCAGAGACACACGTCTGCCTTCCAGGAGCCACATCTGACTGTGAGAGTACCCCCTCCAGGAAGCTTCAGATGGCCCCAGGAAGCTTTGGCTTCATCTGATGAACTCAATATGGATAAATAAAAAGCAGCAGTCAAGCCTGCTATTTATGGTGTGCCCCTAGGCTGAGCCCAGTTACACTGCAAGAGCCTGATCTGAAAGCAAGGGGAGAAAAAAGTCCCGACTGGGCCAGGCCCAAAACTGCTCTCACATACACTGCTACAAACCCTCATTAACTGAGGATGGAGTAATCGATTATCAAATCAATACTGGTAAAATATGGAAAAATAGAACAAGGGATCAAGGATGGGCACTTTGCACTTCTCAAGTATCTGCTTGCTGGTGCAGTGAGGAGGCCCTTCCACAGAAGAGTCACGTGTCTGTCCCTTGCACAAATTTCCTCAGATGAAATACCCTGCAATAACCCAGGCTGTCTTGCTGCCATCCATAACTGATCAGTCTTTGGTGCACACCAAAGATACCATGAGACCAGCCATAAGAGGAGCGCTTTTACAGCCAGCTCGGCTCGGGCCATCCCCTGGGCTACAGCTATTGGATCTTCACACGTAGAGCCTGCACTTCAGATAACCCATACCCTTAAAAAAAATACTGGCATTGCAATGTAATCTCTCATAACATGCAAAAAAATGAGGGGCGGAGGAAGGGGGAGGCGCTGCACAGAGGGGGCAGACAGTGAAGGATGCCCATGAGGAAAGGCTGCCAGCACAGCCAGGACCTGCTGCTTGTCAGAACAGACAAAACTCCCAATACTGCTGAGCCACTGACTTTTGACTTTTTTTGACAGACAACCCATGGATTACACATCTGAAAATACACTGTGTTCAGTTTTTGCTTTGGGATTACAGTAATGACCTGCTCCAAGCTTCTTACAGCCAAAGACAAGCAACCAATGCACAGCAAAACCTTCCAGGAGGAATCTTGAGGACAAATCCATTGTGGATGCCACCTCATTTAATAGTCACTAAAAATCAAATCTTTCAAACAGTGTTTTTCCAAATGCTGATGGAAAAGGGAAAATCAAAGTCTGCCTGTACACACAGATACATGTTTGTAAATATTTACACATGCTAAAATGCACGCCCTGTCTTGCATCTGAACGCCAGAAACCACAGCAAAGCAGATACTTCTTTTTTGGCCAATGCATATAAACTTTGATTAAGGATTCAACATACTGAATTGCTGACCAGAATGGTAACTGAATGTGGTTTTTTTTCTAGTTTCTTTTTCTTTTAGAAAACTAAAAGCAAAGTACACGTTCAGAGTGTCTTTGACCTTGATGGGAATGCTGCTTGAAGAATGACTGTATGGCTGTACCACTGATTTTATGGACTATTTTTGCAGTATGATGTGTATCATCATTACTTTTGTTTTCAAGGACCCTTCTCTACTAAGTTCAGCCTGTGCAGACTGCCTATCTCGAGCTTCTCAGTGCTCTCTCATTTTTCTGCCTCAATGACTTTGGAAAGGCATCAGTTTACCACAATATGATTAATTTTTCTAACCCTGTTTAAGCTCACTGCCTATTTAGACATTGCTATCTCTCTTATTTTTCTGTAATTTATTTTGTATCCTGCAAATTGAAGTCAACATTTCTTTCAAAACTGAGCTTTCCTAGGACTGCCAATTTATTTGTGGGTTGGCTCTTTAAAAAAATTATTATTATTTTACATTCACATTCATGAATATTTCAAAATTAGATGCCCCAATTGCTGGATCAGAGCTGGTCTTCAAATAAGCAGATTCCACTTTCATTGAGGGCAATGGAAAAACTGCTATTGATTTCAACAGTAGTAGGATCAGGTCCCAAATAAAACTGCATTTATTATGTTTGGCTCATTTCCTAGGATTACTTGGAACTTTGAAAGCTGTAATTCTTGATGTTGACAGTTCTCCCTCACTCCCAGGGCAGTGTGGTTAAGCCAATCGATACATGATTAAAATAAACAGCCCCTTGATCAAACTCATGGCTTTAGTGCAAGTCTTTCTGATCTGGAGGAAAAAAGCCTTTATGTCTCCCAGCCCTCAAGGCCCTAACAGTATCCAAGGAGCACCTGACTTCACTTATTGTCCCTAATTCATATCCAAGTTCATTCTGCTTCATTGAACAAGATATCTATGATTTCTAAAAAACAATACCGCTCCCTTTACTGCACATACTGCCTCTCTTCCTCTTAAAAAGTGCCTCTAAAAATTCCCTGAACTACAGCTCACTGTTCTGTCTTAAACAGACTCTTCTTTTTCTGCATATTTTTCTCTGGATTTGGGTTGTTATTTAAACCCTAGAATCCATTTGTCCTTTCTTCTTTCTCAGCTTTCGCTCCAGCTTTCTCCATCTCCCTTCTCACTTTTTCTTCATTTCCTTTTCTTTCACTGTGATGCTTTTTTTAGTCTTCTAAGATTGACTGGAAAATCTGCTACTGAAAATTTTCTAGGAGGAAAATAAACTTCTTTATAAAGCTGAAGCCTACTCTGAAAGAAAAGCCCAGGGCTTAATGCAATTTCTTTTTCATTGTGGTCTGGACAAAGGTATCTTTTTTCCCTACGTGCTTTTTTTTCCTTGCTGCTGTTTCCATTCATGCTCTTCAAATGCTTCAAATAGGCACCAAGTTACAGCACTGAGCTGTTATAAAATCCTGCATCTTTGCTCAGATTTCAGCAGCAGAAAATCTGCAGTCACATAATACTCTAGATGCTCATTTTGTTCTACTTATTTGTGTCAAAGAACAAAGCAGTTACAACTAAACCCAGTACAGGAGGAAATTAAAAACTCCTTTTCCGCTGTATGGGGTGGAAAGGAGGAAAATGAATACCCACAAATTCCAATGGATTTCAGAGGGAACATGACCCTGATCCTAAACAGGGGCTGAAGCAAGGATGATGCTCCCCAGCCTCAGGGATGGAGCCTGATGCCCCAGGGAGATGGCACAGGGCAGTTGTGGCAGTCAGTAGGGAAGAGCATGGGCTGCAGTGAAGTAGAGGTCTGGCACACTGAGTCGCACTGGTTACGACTCTGTCCTACTGAAATCCCCTGTGGGCACAGTGTCTCCTGTATCCCAGTGCCAAACCAAGTGTCCTGCCTGGAGAGCCATGGTGCTCCTGCCCTGTCCCCGCCTCAGAGAAGCAAGCCCAGGGGTTGCTCTTGCAAAGACAATGAAGGGGAAGGAGCAGGGGGTTGGCCGAGGCAGAGAGACTGAGGGGAAACCACTCATCCTTTGTACATTGTGCTGGTAACTCTCTGCAGAACAACCAGTTCTTGGGTTTGTTCACGTGAAGCCAACTGCTGACCCAGTTTAATGTCTCTGGATGTGCCAGCTCACTGCCTCCTGACTGTCAACAGGCTGGAAAGAAGCATCAGCTCCCCACTGCCATCCCTGCCTGCTCCCTCTGCTCTACCAACTCACCCACTGTGAAAGTGGAAAACCATTACTTCACTGGATGACACCATCTCTTGAGGCCTTTGTCCTTATGAGAGGGCCCTTAACAAAATGCATTCTATCCATGTGGTGTAGCAAGCTGATGGCTTTCCAAGCAAGATGGGCATTGTTGAAGAAGCTTAAACAAGCTGTGCACATCCTCAACCCTTCAGCCTCCTTGTACCCTGAAGTTACACACCTTTTGTCCAAGCGAACAAGCATTGTCATATTTTGCTTTCAATTCTGAAGGTCTGCTTCTGAATGGATTGCAACTCTCTATCAACCCCTGGTGTCAATTCTATTGCCACAAATAAACCACATCAAAATCAATTAGGGGATGTCCTTCATCCCGCTATAAAAAAAGGCAAACCCCCTAAAGCTCACAAAGCTTATGAACTCAAATAGTCAGTGGTGTGCACTGTGCCTTATTGAATTTTTTGCATGTGATTAATAGTGTATTGATCCTGTGTGACACTTCCGCAAGGCACTTGCAACACATGATAATGTCAGACAGCAATTTCCATGCTACGATAATGAAGCACTGCCCCCGTGCAGGAAAGAGACACAGTAAAGTAGTCATTTAGTGAGGCAAATGTGCAATAAAACATATGAATTCATTATTACAAAGTAATTTTCTCTTGGGGATAAATCATTTCACCCTCATCTGTTTTTTCTTTCACAGTAATTCTAAATTTAGCCTTAAATTAACTGAGTTTGCCAATGATAATGTTCAGGGCTTTCTTGCAATTGAGGAGTACTGTACTTTTTCTTTATGTTTCCTAACTAAGTAAAAAACAGACGGATGTGTAAGAGTACACATATTTTTGGAAAAACAAGTAGAGTCTTCTATACCCAGCAATGGCTTTGATCAGCTGTTGCCATACCTGCATAGGCCACCTCCACACAAAGCTGGAGCTGTGTTTTTACTGCCTCTATCCATTCATCTTAAACAATAAGTGAGGACAGATTTTTGTCCCACCTGTGGCAGCTGTACAAACATGTCATACAGTATCTTATTCCCAGAAATCTAGATCCCCACACCATCAGTGGAAGGGAGAAATCCTTTCTTCTTCTTTGTTCTCGTGCCTCATCTGCCCAACACCTGATTTTTTTTTTTCTAGAATACATTAATGGAAGGAGGAGTTGTG
This sequence comes from Oxylabes madagascariensis, assembly GCA_013400675.1. Lineage (NCBI taxonomy): Eukaryota > Metazoa > Chordata > Aves > Passeriformes > Timaliidae > Oxylabes > Oxylabes madagascariensis. The sequence continues at coordinate 44,507 of VYZR01015340.1, forward strand.
CAACACGGCACCGTGGGTGGAAAGCAGCCAGCCAACCTGTACCAGGAAAACAGCTATTACATGCACGCGATCTGCAGTGTTAGTCCCATTACAGGGCTATAAAATCTGAGCAGGTTACAAAGCCCTGAGGGCTGGGCCATGAGCACTAAAACTTAATTGTGAGAGTGAGCTACTTTTGATTTTAGTCTTGACTTCTCCTCCATGCTGGCAGTAAATATCAGCAAAAATACGAGTCAGTGACAGAAATGAGCTGTAATCTTTTAAGAAGTGGAGTGTCAACCCTTTCCTGATGAACCAGGGTGCGCAGGTGACTGGGGTGCTCTGCCAGGGCACCTCTGCTCACAGGCCTTCAGCCACAGAAATTTCCTAAGCACCCTGAGGTTTAATTTACTGTTGCTGTTTTCTTTCCTTCAAGAAAAAGAAAAAAAAAAAGGAACAAAAACTTCAGGCGCATGAGGTTTTGCACAGGAAATGAAATTGAAACCACTGACACAGCAGCGCAGCAGCGTGAGCGGGTCTGCAGGAGATGTGCAAAAAGAAGAAGTGGTAAAGCTAAACAACAAGCTCAGGGAGAGCACAATTTTGCAAAACAGATTGGTGAAACACAGACTTTCACACACACAAAAAAGTGAAGCTCTGTAGACACTATGATATTTATTTGCTTTCCTGCAGCTGGTGCCAGGTGCTGGTTTGCACGGCTGGACAATAGCATGTTTTGTTTAATCCCAGAACAGCCTTTGCTCTGTCTCCAGCTGCAGCCCCGTCCTCTCAATTTCCCTAGCTGCCCAGAGCCACTAGCTGTGCTCCTGGAGGGCATTTGAGAAGGAATACCACTATGTCCTACAGGCCTTGCAATGGGCATTATTTAATAATAATAAAAAATCACTAATTTGATCACTGCTTTGAAGTTCTGAGTTGCAAACAGAACCTTTGGTACTGACCACTAAACCACCGTGCTTTTAAATACCATTGTGACTCAGACTGGTTCTCAACCTGAGGTGTATTTTTAGTTCAGTTTTGCCGTGAGTCTCTGACATCTGCTTTCACAGACCGAGAGCTGTGCTCGTTTTTATGTCAAGAGATATGAAAATCAAACAGCGCCAAAACAAATACTCCGCTTTTCCAAGGAAATTAACACATAAACCACTTCTGCATACCACGGTCTGCAAAGTGCAGAGCACACACCAAGCAGGAACAAAACCCTGGGCCCACACACTACTTGGACTAAAGCCCCACAGAATTCACTCTCGAATTGCTGCCTCCAAAGGGCACTGTGTGAGAGCAAAGGCTGACTCCAATACAAGACACAAGTATCTGCAGTCCCATCTTCATATCAGGGTCAATCCCACAGGCTACAGGTACTTGTTTGCTTGTTTTTCTGTTGGCTTTTGCAGGTAAGCTTCCCCAAATACAGTATGACAATATGTGGACAGCCTGAGTATTTTTCTCCATCTCTTCTTATGTTTTCAAACAAATGTTAGCTGATGGTTTCACTGCAGGTTGCTTTTATAGTTCTGGCCTGATTACTATAAGCTGAACTTACTCCTGTAACCAGCTGAGGATTTTTCTTAGTGCAATTTCATCTTTGCAAACACACTTAAATAGGATATCAATATGGCACATTAGCTTTAGTATTTAAAGCTGTCTTCATCATGACTACAATTATTTTTCACCACTTGGTTTTCTTATGCAAAAGTTAATAATGGACAGGTGGGAAGTTGTTTGCAGTTCCACTATAAAAAAAAAGCACCTGACAAATAGCTGAGATAGCAACAAAAACACTTCACATGCAAAGTAATGGTAGGAAGTGAGAGATTCCTTTGGCTGACTTGTCTGAATTTTTGGAGGTGACCTGTACAAGAGCTATATGAACTTGTGATAGCTTTACAGAAGGAGGAATCACCTAGGTGATTCAAAGTTGGATGTACTGCTTCAAGTTCCACATTTGGATACTACCTGCCCATGATATTTGACTTGTAACCTATTGCTTGTGTACTGCACAAAGAGTGGACGAGAAGGGAACTTCAGCCCTACTGAGCAACAGTTATCTTTCCATTACCATACTCCCTCTACCTGGCACGAAACCCTCTTCACACTTGAAAGAGCAGTACTCTGCATCATTTAAGCAGGATCTGTATGAGGTGAGAGTATTTATGTGGTTACAGAAAAGGGAAGGCAGTAGTGAAAGCAAGTCTATCCTGTTAAGTCTTGACTTTAGAATCCTGTCTTGTGTAAAAGGGGACAACAAAAGCTTTTAGTTGCTCATATTTAGTCTTTCTTCAATCCACTGGTAGCCCTGTTTAAACTTTACTTTTGATAGAACCTGATGAAAAATCAGGTATTTGCATAAGCAATATACTTCTTATTGATAAAGTAGAGAAATGGAGAAAAAGCACCTTATCTCGTCAGACTTGAAAGAGAAACCCTATGAAATATTCCCATGTCTTTTTCCCACCAAGCGAGTTTTTGAAGGGGTTTTTTTTGCCCATCATTGTTCAAAATCCCCTAGGCTGATATGGTGAATCTGAGTGTGATCTTGCCTTCTCTTGGCACAATTAAAATAACATCGTTCTGACAAACGGCGTTTTTTGGCTAACATATGGGCCGACCATGAAAATTTGCTACCCGATGGAGCTCGCAGATGCCCCTGTGCACGTCCCAGCTTTCTGGCAGACAGCTGCAGGGCTGGGAGGGCCTTGAGCTGAGGAGCAGATGCTCTGTGCAGCATTAACTCCCTCACGTGGTTACGGCCGCATGAGGAAACCAGCACGTAACGGCCCAGCGAGGGCAGTTGGTGACTCACTAAATCCTAAATACCCCAAAGCTCTCTTCAAGGCTGCTAGAGAATGAGATTCGTCACTGAAAAGGAAAAAAAGGGTGATATTTACTTTTAAATACTTATCATCCTGATATAATCATGCTTTAAACTCTTCAGTTGATAACTTCAGTTGGAATTTACTGAAGATTTGAAGAGAACTCAAGTGAAACCCCGATACAAATTCCAAATAATTTCAGAGATACCCAAATTTCACCTACAAATCTCATCTGAGGTCACCATTTACAACTTGATATTGTTCCCATGTAAGTAAAACCTCTGTCACCACACTGACCTTCAGGATGTTGCTCCTGTTCTATGCAGGTATGAATGAGAGTGATAATGACAGAGAGTGAGGAATTAATGACATGCACAGCACTATGGCTGAATCAGTACAGGAAGTGAGTATTAAACAGAACCATAAAGTAATTCAGGTTAGAAGAGATTTCCGGAGATCACATAGCCCAGCCTCCTGCTCAAAGAAGGGCCAATATCAAAAGCAGCCAGGCTTGCTGATGGCCTTATCTGGTCAAGCTCTGGCCAAGAGTGGAGATTGTACAATCCCTGCACAACTCGTCCCACTGCTTCACTCTGCTCAGGATGAACATTTATTCCGTATAAACAATCTCAATGTCTCTACTGGACAAAAAAAGAAGATGAAGAGGTAAAGGGTGAGGAGGATTAATACAGAAGGACAAGATGATCCCAAATGGAAGGCTCACTCTTCATTCTCCTGGTACTGCACAGATACAATACAAGCAGTTGGAAAGCAAAAGATATTGAGGGGTTGGGCAGTGAGTGACAACTGGGTAAGTTCCAGGTTAACTACAAAATAAGCAACAGTCCCTGGTGGCAGCATATCAGACAATACTCCTTTTGTTGTCAGAGTAAAACATGTTCCTTTAAGAAAACCAAACAAAAAGCTCTACTGAGTGTTTCAGTGCATGCCAAGCAATTATTGCTTTCCACAATGTGTCCTGTGACTCACTGTGCCACAATGAACTGGCATATGGTGCTCATTCAGGGTATATAACTCACACATGAGCTCTGAAGAGCTAATAGTTACTTGGACTGTAGTTAATTTGGGGGGGGGAGGGTTAAATTTCCCCATGGCAATGCAATAAATGTCATGCTTATTATTGTATTATTATTTTTTTAAAAAAAGGTTTTAGTGGCAGGCAAGTGTCATTAACGCCTCAAATCTCTTGTATGCAATGAAAATCAATTCAGACAAACTCTGGCATGCGAAAGCACATAAATAATTGGTAAATACTACCTGTGGTCTTCTGGGTCCAGATTTGACTGATGCCAAGAGCAATCAACTCCTTTTTGGCTGCAAAGGATAGGAGGGCACTCAATACCTTGCAGAAGGCACTCAGTACTTGGCAAAAATCAAGCTTTCTGTGTGCCAGCTCCCCATGAAAGAGCAAACCTTGAAACACGTGCAACAGAAAAGGTTCTCTTCTCTTGCAAAGGAAGGCAATCTCCTAGAGAGAGACAGAGCCAGCTCTCTCTGTAGGGTGTCAAATACTCTTCTGGGCTGGAAAAGGGGCACTTTCTCTAATAAACGGAGACATAAAATGTAACAAAGCTTCTCTCTTTGAGTGAGTCTGCCCAAGAGCAGTAGACTAGAAATTCAGTTTCTATCATGAAGAAAGCATCAGAAATGCTTAAAAGCAGGGACTGAGTAGTGGCAGAAGAAACTGTGTGCAATTGCAAGAAAATTCTTCTTCTGTAATCAAAATGTCCAAAATGAACCTAGGCTGCACCATGACTTGTGACTACAATCAAGAAAACATGGCTTCAAGAGTGCTAATGGAACTTTCCACCACACCCAGATGATTTCATGGAGGTAAGAATCCTGTAGAGGTAAGGTCTACTTAACACTTGTATACATTTGACAGAAGTACACTGAACCCAGTGCTATTCATTAGCAGAAGTGGATCAGAAAGATGGAAGTGGCTAATTCAGACTTTGTCCATGTAGGTACTCAGAGCTACAGCAGAAGTGCCATGGGGTTGAAGGTCAGCAGGGCTGACTCCTGCTAAAGGGGTCCTGATTTTTGACATAATTTACACGATAAAGCAACAGCAATGCTACTGGAATCAACAAAACTATACTGGCATAAATCAGTTGGGAATTATATCCTGAATTTGTATGTCTTTGAGCTAATTTCACAGGTCTCAAACAACATTAACATCTCAAATGTGACTTGGAAGGCAAAACATAAACACTTCAGCCTAAAGCTCTACTGCTTCTGATCCCCAAGGATGCAATTATTCCTTCGGTGGTTTCCTGTATAGACCAAATGCAATGATTACCAATACAAATATTTTTCCCTGTGCTTTGCTTTACAAAATGTAAATTTGGACTGTGTCATCTCAAGTCTTTTCTTTAACATTTAACACAACAGTGATGGAAGAATACGGTCATGACTTTACCATGGATGGCAATGGGGAATAAGGACCTGTTCTGCCTATTTCCTCACCTTTTAATCTCCTGAACTGTTTAGTTGAGTGGGAGATAGTTGAAATTCGGCCTGAACTGAGACTCCCAGCATTTGACCTGCACTTTTTTGTTACTGCTCCATAGGTTCTTTGCTAGTGGAAACAATATATTCCCCATCTCCTCATAAATATCTTTGATTTATTAAAATATTTGTTGCATCTCACTCAGATACCCTCCTCTAGGAATGTATTCAAGAAAGGGCAAAAATACATAAAAATTAAGTAGAGCTCAGGCCTTTTTCCCATCAAAAGTCATATTCATCTATGCAGAAATGTCAGTCTTCATTTCACCCAAGGAGACAAAACCAGCCTTTAGGTAATAACCACCTTCTCCTCAATGCAAAGACCCTCAGCCAGAGAAGGAAATGCTGCCCTTGTCCAGATCCCAAACGTTCATTCTCTTGTTGGCTAATTCATGACAGCGTTAGCTAGATTTTCATTACAGAGTATTATTTGTAGCTGCTGTTTCCATGAAGCAGCTGTAATAAACAAGTGAGATTTATATTCCTTTTTAAATTGCTTGAAATAATTAGTGTTGTTAAATTTAGACTGAAAAAATCTACTGATTTTTCTATTTTTTAAATAAATACAGAAGCTACAAAGCAATCTACCACCACCAGTCAGGCCTGGGTCAGATTAGCATGTATGCCATATAGCACCCAAAATGTGTTTCAGATGAGGAAATAATCTAAGTTCTCCAAACAATCTTTTAAAAGTAAATGATGGTTGTGCTGAATGAAATGTTTTAACAACTGCACTGTGTGCTATTTTTCTCCAGCCCAAATGCAGACAGGACTTTATTTTATTTCTGTTTTGGTCTGTACAGGTACAAATGGGCACCCTGAATGTGGATCACACTGGTGAGCTCAGGGGAAAGCAGGATCCACACCGAGACCCAGATCCAGACCAGAATTTTGCAGCTGCTTCCTACCTTGATTTATGCTGCATCTAAAAGCCCTAACCCACGTCAGACATTCAGATACCAAACTCAGACCTTGTGGTTTGCCTTCATCTCTGCATCATTTACTTTTTCCACTCATTGCCCCTCAACCACAGCTTGCTGTATTGACAGTCCAGACACTTATTTAGAATAAGTAAACACGGTGCCCTCTCCAACCCAATTTAGTTGTTTCACAGCTGGTGCTGCACTTCAGAGCCTGATCCAACAAACCTGCTTCATGACAGCACCAAACAAACATCCTCTAAAAAGCCTTCCACTCATAGTTGGGGTTTTTTTGGCTGGTTGGTTGGTCAGTTCTGTGACTCATCATCCTTACAGTATTTTTCTTGGTGCAGGTGCCCCCACCTCAGCTGTCCAGGTTTCCTCAGCGCAGTGGGAAAGACAAGATGAAATCCCAGGGGCCAGGACTGAACCTTAACAGTTCCACAAGAGAAGTCTAATGTCCAGCAGATGTTCAGCTGACTACAACCCCAGGAGAGGTGAGGAAAATATGATCTGCTGTGGGAAAGACCACATCATGCCATGCATAGAAGATGTACAGAAACAATATTCTCATTGTATAATGAGGAAAGGTCCAAAATGAAGACAAGGAGAAGGCTAAACCTGCCAGTTCTTATGAACTTTTTAACTAGAGGAAGGAAAATCAAGGAAGATATACAAACAAGAATGATGAAGCTGGGAAAGGAGTCTGGACTAACATGCAAAAGACAGCTGTAATAGGTATCAAAATATTAAAATTTTAAGTACTTTTCTCTACATATGGTAAAACAGTAACAACTTCTATGTAAATGATAAAATCCCAGGGCACTAAAATAAATAGTGGCACACTGTTTCAAAATACTACTGGATAAAATAAGTGCCATGCAATGGGATGGGGATTTAGTGTTAGGAAGTATAAAGCCCAACATCCCAGGAGAGCAGTAACATTGTCTGAGGAGCAGCTAGCAAAGCCATGAATCCCAGAAGAACCTAAAGGTGATTGCAGGTAAGATTAGCCAAGTAATAGAGTTTTTCTGTCTGATGCTTCTGAGTGACGCAGAAGGGTCAAAGGCTAAGCTACTTCTGGATGTGGACAAGGGAAGGGATGATATGGAAATCTAAAATACGCTGCTATGTCAAAGCAGCCACAGTGAACAAATTATGAGTTGTTCAAGTCTCCACAGATTAGAAAGGAGATAGACAAATTAAAGGAAATGCAAATAAGGACAACAAAAGTGATGTAAGGAGAGAGTAAGAGAGCTAAAATTAATATGTTCTATAAATGAGAAGACTCCTGGGCTGAGATCCAGCTATAAATACCTTCCAGGTAATGTGTGTAGAGGAAGGTAATTAATCTAGCTCACAAGATGGTAGGACAAGAAGGAATTGTTTGAATTTAGGAATGAAAAAATTCAGGATATATAAGAAGAAAAAGTTGTTTGAAGAGACATATCTGCTTAACAAGGCACAAAGTGAGAGCTAAGGCACACCTACTGTATGCAGTCCAGAACAGACTGTATAAGGATGGGGCTCTGGTAAATTTGGCCATCACAACTTTCTGCTGTCCAAAAAGATTACCACAGTCCAACTTACTGATCTTCTAGTTGCACTCTTAATGGATTATCTTCAAGACTACTTCCCTGTTTAAAAAAACCCCAAAACAGCACTCAACCTATACATCCAGGTAGTGACATCTACACCAGAGCTCAGAGCTGGGGGTGTGCAGCACTCCAAGGTGCCTGGCAAACCTCTCTGCCTCTCTTCTGGCTATGCAGCGGTGTGGACAATGTGAGTCTGTTGAGCGCTGGGCATGAGAGTGTCAGGAAGAACAAAAACACTGACCCAGACCTCAGATTATTCTTAGTATCTCAACATTGAGGTCAGAGGCCAAAGTGAGAACTACCTCTTGTGATACTTGTGGCCTTCCTCAGCCTTGTGTTAAGACATCCTGCACAGAAGGTTTCAATTATAAAGTTGCATAAATTTTGTACTTTGATTTATGATTAGCTGAAAACCAATGCCAGCAGTGTTTAACAACTCTCAGGAGCCCTAAATATAAAATAAAGAAGAATATAAAATAAAATCCCCAAAACATTTGCAACAGACCTTACCATTTTCAATGACAAACGGGTACACACAAATGTGAGGAATAGAAAACCCAAGTACCCTTAATACCCTCCCTTAAACAAATCCCATCGCAACTGCACTCACCAATCGGGACTTCTGTCCCCTCCTCAATGTAGATGGGCAGTGGTGATTCCTCCATAGGATGAGGCACTGATGGAAAGTAATGAATTGTGGTAGTATTTGTCGCACAGTGACTAAAATAAGATGGTCCCTTTCTTATTACACTACATATGGCTGGTTACTATCACAAAGAGCCCCTTCTCAAAGTGGTCACCTCCTGTCACAGAGACCGGCCCAAGTCATGGCCTGAGGGGTTTATCCCCGCTGAGCATTCACTGCCACAGGAGTCAACTCTCTCTGAATGAGGGCCTGGGAGAGATCCCTGTCCTGGATGCTTCACCATCCTGCCATTTCACTATAACTTCAATACTCCCATCCCTGGACCTTAACTCTCTTTTGGAAATTCACACCGTTGTAGAAGCCAAGGGAAGCCAATGCACAGACAGGCACAGGGTTATTGAGTCAAAGTCATAATATTTCATGCACAGAACCAGAGGAGAGAGGCTCTGATGCTCAAAGCTTGCCGTTAGCTGTCGAAAAGCCACAGCAGGTGATGGAAGGCTGCACTGCAAATGGCCTCTGGACCACTGACTTCTCATTACTCATTTTAGAGTGTATGTATTGGACTTAGGAATTTTCTTTGGGATACTGCAATCTCCAAGCAAAACTCCCCAGATCTGCACGGCGTGGTTATGCCGCAGTTTCCAGACACCATACAGTCACTGCTGTAGGGTTCGTCTGTTTGGATTCTTCTTTATTTGGGAGCTTCTTCCCTTAAAGGGCTTTTTGCTTCACCATTTCCCCTTTATAACCTCCGGGAATCATATGCTTCACGGGATTTTTAAAAGATTTGAATTTCCCATTCTAGAACGAAATAATAATGAGCTACAAATGTTGAAAATGTTCATACTCAAAAACCTTCTGGATTTTTTTCTTCTCTGTTACCTTTTAAAAATGATGATGTACCTTCTCAAAGATACAAACACTGAACCTAGTCTCAGCTACGATTCCCAGCAGCAGGAAAGGAGGATTCTTTAATCCTTTGTGGGGTATCCTTCACTTAGTACTGGATTTTTCGGTTTTGGGTTTTTTTTTTTTTTGAAAGACTGTCTTATCCATAAAACCAGCCAAAGAACACTTGTGGTTTAAAGCTATGAAATAAAGCATCTAACAATGTTTCTGCTAGCAACACAACCAGAACAAAGAGTGTTTTCAACAGATGCTTGACTAGCAACAGGCATAATATGAACCCCACGCTGGTGTTTTGCAGGATGCAAAGGGCTGCCAGCTCCTGCCTTTCCGTCAGCCCACCCCTCGCTCACGTGGAAGATGAAGGGAAGCACAGGGGGAGAGGAAGAGCAGAACACGGTTGCCTACAGAACTACTGTAGAAGCCACAGAAATCATGGTCTACCGGGACGACTTGCGCAAGCCACTTTTATCTAGAAGCTGAACTAACATTCCAGCTCAACAATAGCAAAAAAAATTTGTTACCACGCGGCCTTTTGCTACATATTAACCAGCAAGTTGCTACGCAAGCATAATGGAGTGCTGCAATTCCGAGATACATGTTGTTAAAGAAAAAAAAACCAAAAAACACTTGACTTATGGGAAATCAGCCTGAGGTGAGTGCTCGTGGGCTTGCCATGCCACTGGACACAGTACATGCTCGGAAGTTATGCAAAGCGGGCCCTGCATTGGGAACAATGCAGTCATTTTCCTTGCTAAGCTAATTTTGCATAAAGCCAATGAGAGTCTTCATCTAGGCAGCCCCATAAAACATTTAATCAGATTTATTTACTAGGAAGAAATACTACAGCAAAGCTTTCTATACTAGCCAACAGTTTTCAAAGCTGAGATCTGCAAAAAACAAAAACAAACCAGGTCGCTAGATGGTGTGGAAAAAATCCTGTCATGTTTTTATGACATGCAGCTTTCTCAGTCCCACGAAGAATACTTTAACAGGCTCCCCCCGACCGAGAGCCAGGCTGGAGCCAAATGCTTTCAGAAAACATTTGCAACAGTATCCACCAATGGCTGGTGGCATCTGCTCTTACTTTAATGGGCATCACCACAGGTTGTAGAGAAGGCCTGAAATACCGACAGGCTATTTGAGGCCAGGTACATGTACAGATACTCTCTTACCCATACATACACATGCACACACTTGCACACAACAAATGGCTCTATGGGCAGAACTTGGATTCTGTAGGATCCAAGGCAGAAAAGCTGACTTTGTCACAGCGTTTGGGGATCAAGGACTCTGGGGTGCTAAATCAAGCTCTCACTTATGCGTCTCCTCTGCTTTGGGCAAACCATTTTAACATTATCCCTCCAGGATTTACACACCAACTTTATGGGCATGCTGCTTAAATGTGTGCAAAGTGCTTTGCAACGTTTTCTAAATTCTGTGGTGATACACATAGATGAACTGCACAGACAGATTTAAAGTATCAGTTGCTGAGCATTATTGCTGTATAACTACAGCCTATTTTTACGTGCTCTATACTTGGTTTCTACAAACAGATGGTAAGTGTTCAGTATTTGAATGTTTTAATGAGCTTTTAAAGCCTTTTTGTAATTTCATAAACAAGTATAAATAACACTTACATGAAGAAGAGTCTCTGCTGAATGTATTTTCTTTTCCTGTTTGGAAAAAAAAAAAAAAAAAAAAGAGAAAAAGAAAAGGGAAAAATATTTTAAAGGAAAAAATATGGATCCAGCAAAGTAAGTCAGATGTTTCAATGCTATAATGCATCGCTTTCTGAATTTCATCAGTAAAAACTCCTGTTCAAAGAACGCCAAGACACGGAATGTAGTACCAATGCCAAAACAGAAGATTTTTTCTCATGTTTTTCATGCTATGTAGAACATCATAGGAGATATGATTATATCCCTCTAAATGGCAGGAAAATTCACTGCAGCATTGAAATAAAACACAAATGCCATGTGATCTGGATAAAAAAATGAAAAACTAAAAGAACTACATTTAACTACATTCCAGCTCAGACATAATCCCGTGGGCTCGGTGTTGGTGTAAGTCCCATGTCCGTAGGTAGGAGAACAACCCCATATACCATGAAGCAGGGCCCTCCTGCTGCATTTTGGCACAACAGGGCTGTTTTTCCATGCCAGTGCTCAAGCACTGACTGCATTCAAGCCCAGGTTGGGCAGCCACAGCAGTGAAGGCGTCCTTCGAGGCTGTGACAATTCTGAGTGACAGAGGAACCACAACAGGAAACCCAGTAACTGCTAAAATGCGGAACCTTCCCAACAGCCATCTCCTGCGGCCGTGGCACTGCCACCCTGCTGCCACCCACCCGAAGCTCGCTGGCATTTGATTCACACTCCCACCAGCCAAGCTGGTGGGTTCAGGGGATGCTCTTGGAACAGGGTTTAGGGCTGGCACTAAATGGCTTTTTGCTGGTGTAAATCTGGACACTCTGAAAAAAAAAGAGACTGGCAGAAATACAGAAGATGCTGGAGGACACCAGCCATGGTTTCAGAGTCATGGACTCGTAGCACAGCAGCCCTTCCAACAGCAGGTTTTTGGGGAAAAAAGGACAGTGAAGAATGGCATGTTCAATTAATTTCTACTGTGTTACCTTTAACCAGTATTAGCTACTATGTAAGAAATTTAAAGGGTTTTTTTTCTGAAATTTACATGCCTTGGGATGATACTTAGCTCACACCAATCAATTAAATCCATGGCACTACAACAGCTGAGGGTTGAATTAAACAGGCATGTATGGAAGAAATTCAACAAACATTAAATCACTGCATTTTCATCTCCATGCTTTTCTTCTAAGGGCCAAGGACCCAATCTTGCAAGCAGCCTCCCTAGAGTGCCATTAGAATGATTTTTAGTTCTGTGTATAGAGCTCTTACTGGAGTAGACACAGGATTACTTTTTAAAAAAATAACCCTGATCCATTCTGGTCACGTAAATTAAGTTAGTGATGAAAAGAAGTCGAAGGCACTAATCCGAGTGGGTAATCTATTCAAAGCTTCACTTCTTAAATGCTCTACAATTTATTCATATGACCAATCAAATAAACATTACTTCTAAATGCTGCAACTACCATGGCTTTCCCATCCATTTTTAAGTGTTGTAATATGGTTAAATTTAAAAGAAACTAATCCGCATAATCTTTTCAGAGTTATTTGCCAGCATAATTAAAACCCCAGGTAGGGCACCACTGCAGAGACTCCCCTAACTGGTGGAACTGGCAGCACTGCTACTGGGGTATTGGTGCAATGTTGTCCTGCTGCCCACTGGGACAAAAATATGGGGCATTGGAAAATGTAGAAGGGGCAAAATTAAAATGATAGGGGGTTGCTGCTAAGCCTTGATGTGCATTGATGAAAATCCTAGGAATATCACTGTCTGGAAAGTGCCCAAGAGTCTCTGAAAACATCCAGCCCATAGGACCTGGCTGGAAGCCACTAAGATACACTAAGAGTATTGATTAAAAAAAAACCTCGCTGAAATATTAGCAATGATTAGCTGTACGACAAGATCTTCACCGAGGCTTTACAAACAGAACTCCACTCAGGCATGGGAGGTTTCCCAAGCACTCTGCAGCAAGAGCAAGCCAACCTAAATTGTCTTCCTAGTTTTCCAGGGCAATGTGGCACCTCTTTTCTGCCAGCATTTCACACCGATTGAAGCCTTCTGCCATTGCCCCAACATTTCACCTCTGACATGAAAGCTCCAGGCAACCCACCCAAAAGCTCCACATTTGAAACTACCAATGAAGAGCTGTATGCAAAATTTTGTTTCTGGTTACAGCAGAAGAAAATAAAACAGAAGTCGGCAGCATTTGAAAGATTCCAAATTTCTACCAGATTCCAGTCCAAGATTCCTTAAGCAAACAAACCAAAACACCCCAGGATTTGGATGCAGCATCCCCGAGCACATATCCACCTTCTTGGGGCCTACAGATATCACGGTGCCACCTGCGATCTGCTTTTTGCCAAGTACGACAGAAAATAACCCTCAGAGCGGGCGGTGAAAGCATCATGTTAATAAATGACAGCAAGGAGCAGCCTTTCCTCTCCGGGCAGGGGTCGGGGTCCCCCGGGCAGCAGCAGGCAGGGGAAAGGCGTCTGCCGCCCTCCAGTGGGAGCCGCCTCGGCGCACCAAGGCGGGAGAGCTGGGAACGGACAGAGGTGAGAGGCAAATAAAGAGAAAAGAGACAAAAAAAAAGAACATGCAAAGCAGATAAGAGACAGTTGAAGGGGAAACAGGAAGATACTCTCTGTGAAAGTACCAAAAATAAAGTTTCCAATGTCAATTTAACCAGGGCAACCCAGACATCCTCCTTCAACACTCGTGCTTCAGACTCAACTTGGTCCGGGCGAGCGACACTGTCACTCCACGCTGCCTCAGCTGCTCACACATTTTGCTTAAAAAAACCCCCAATAACCTTCAAGGAAACCTTTCTGTACCACTTGTGGCAAAGGGGGCAATGACAGAAAGCAGGCAGCTCGGCTGAACGCAGACTCAGAGGTAAGAGCCCGGCTGTCAACAACCATCAGAGCTCTCACCAAAGCCTCTCCCATCTAAATTCCACAGCAGCAGGTTTTAACGGGCTGATTTACCCTCAAACCTAAAGCCATAAAATCTAAACCGGTAGCAACTGTCATCCGAGCCCAGAATTACACAGCCGATGACATGTGTCCCCGTCAGGACTGCCTCACTGTTTTGCTAGTCCAAAACTCAAAACATTTTCACATGCAAGCAATAAAAAAAAAAAAAAAGGCAGTTACCAAAATAGCACTATCAACGTAACCAGCTCCTCTCGGCACATTTTCTTAATGCCTTTCCCAATACGGTTAAAAAAACATGAGAACTAATCAAAAACCTCCATCTTTACACCTTGGCACAAACTGTGCTGGAATAAGTGTGGGGTTGTATTTTTTCATGTTTATCTGGATCCTCTCCCACTACTTTTTCCTTTTTTTATTTTAATCCGTGCTTCCCTTTAAAATATAGCTCTTATTAAACAGCAGAAATCAGCTTTTACAATTTCTAAATACCAAGTTTTGCCACTCTTGAAGCTGCCTAAGGACAACACAGCTTGCCTTCAGTGTCATAAATAACACATACTCTGCACATTTCTTCGCCCGGGTGAAATAAATTCTCCCATGTTCTTATATGGAAACCTTGTGAGTCCTCCCACATACCTCCTGCTATAATACCAGGCAGCAGTAGGCATTCATTATCTTAAAGCCAGCGGCTGAATTTTGGATTCAAGTTACCCCCAGACGAACCCAGAATTATCACCCCTTCACACCACACTGAGCTTGGTAACCTGCCCTGTGTAGTCCCTGTGTTTTATATCCAAGCCCCATCACTACTTTGATTTCAGCATGTCAAGAACCCACAATATAAAAGGAAAATGAGGGGAATAAAAAGGAAAATGAGGGAAATAACAAGAAAGCAGCAGCAGCAGCGGTATTACCCACCAGGTAGGCCCATTAGCATCAGATGTAGCATTGTCTGTACCAGTCTCTTCACTCGAGGTTAGCGCACGGGAGACAGAGAAAGCACAGAGGGGAGGGGTGGGAAGGAGAGAAAAAATGGGCAAAAATAGCCGGGGAGAGAAGCGTGCTCCGTCGATGTGCTGGAGGGCCGCCAGCGGGGAATGGCTGAGAACGTTATCGCCAAAAAAAGTTAATGCAAGGTGTGGGGCGTGTGGGGTAAATAACCGCTGGGGAGGAAAAACACCGCCAGCGTAATGCGAGAGCCGGGGAGGAGAGGGCTTTAAGGAGAAGGATGAATTAATAAATAAATGGAAGGGGGGAAGGGAAAGCGCGCCCGAGAGCACCCCGAGTCGAGGCGGACAAAGGGAGGACGATGCCGCCGCCACCGGCCCGGCTCGGTTCGGCTCCGCTGGGCGCGGAGCGGCCGCCCCTTTGTTCGCCGCGGCAGCGAGGGGCGATCCGCGCCGCTCCGCGCCGGCCCCGCCACCGCCACCGGCACAGCCACCACCGCAGCGGCGGCACCGGCGGCAGCCCCAGCGCNCGGCAGCGGGGCCGCCCCGAGGAACCCGGCCCGCGCCCCGCGCCCACCGCGGCGGGCAGGAAGCGGAGCGAAGGCTCCCAGCCGCCGATCTCGTCTCGGTATTTTTCATTTTCGTACATTTTTTTTTTTGTCGTTATTTTTTACCTTTGCAGAAAGAGTGCCCTTCTCACAGAAAAAGCATCCCACGGCGCTGTCACCGCCGCTGCCCGTCCCTGCGCCTGGGCCCTGGCTCTGCTCCTCCGCGGCCACTTTTCTCCCCGGCTCCCCGGGGGACCGGACTCTGGATCCAGTGCCGCTCTGCCAAGCTTTGGGGACGGGTTTGGTCCCGCAGCCGTCTGCTGCTGGAGGAGACTACACGGGAGCGTGGGCTGGCAGGTGCCTGCGAGGCTGGGATATCCCTGCTCTGCCCTGCCGCCTCCCGAAAGCGCAATCCCCGGCACCGGAATGTCCCGGTCGCAGCTGGGGAACAAAGTACGGCCGGGGCGATTGGCGGGGAAAATGAGCAGGGAGAGCGTTTTGTTTTGCGCCGGGTTTCACAGAACCGAAAGCCGGTCCTCTTCCCCTGCAGGCGAACGGGTATATGGCTCAAACACGTCCTTGCTCTCCTACCTGCATCCCCTCTGGTCCTCTTAATGAAAGGGTACAGCAGCAGACAGGGTCTGGAGGCATTTTCATATAACCCCTGCTGAAGACTTAGTAAGATCCTCTGCACTGCAAAATACCGTTTGCATTATGGGAGTACAGTTGTGGTGAAAAGGAGATTTTGGGCCATCTATGTTTCACAAAAATCCCGCAGTGCTAACCTTGCGCTGGGAGCAGCAGGGATGGACCAAAGAAGAGTGAATAGTCCCCACACCTCTGCTCTCTAGGTTTTCCCGGATACAAGATGTTACCTTTCTACACCGCGAACTAGGACAGCAGTTACTGGGGGACCACCTCCGGAGCCCATCACCTATGCATAGACTGCTGGGGGGATCAAATTCCATCACAGCAGCCTCCACGGAGGTCTCAGAAAAGGCCAATTTCCTTAGCTGGTCCTTGCAAAAGCTGGACCATTCTGCACACTTTTTGATGGCAATACAGGGTGCCAAAACCACTGTGTCACAGTCACACATCCGGTTTTCCCTTACTCCAGTGCATTCTGTGATTTTCAATATCCAAGCTGATTTGGAAAGTGAGTAGGTTTTTAGCAGAAAACCAGATAGAGAGATAGGATATACACAGCTAATTGATGACATATCTCCACTGAACAGCCTCGTTTAAACTCATAACGATGTAGTCCATGCTGCCACCTACGTCTTCTGATTCAGGTTTCTTGTGTACTGCAACTTTGATTCATAGGCATCCTCTGCAGAAGGCAGCTCACATTTTGTGAGGCTCCACGAGGGACCACAAACAGGCAGCTCTGGCTGCACTAGGGAATGAAGCAAAAGGTTTCTCACCGGCTCAGCCACTTGTTTGGTTGCAGTGAGGATGCCTAGATGCAGATTAGGAACCAGCAGTCACATCAGTGAAATGTAAGTAGTGGCTGGAGCCTTGTCTGTGTGAAGGATCCTGCCAGCACAGCTGTACCAGTGACAGCAGTGGAATATTTTGCTCTAGTTCTCTAGAGGAATCAAAGTCTGTATTTTGTCTCTGGCTCTCTCTTCTTCTGTTGCTCCTCACTCATTAAAAGTCAGCCGCACAAACCACATGGTTGCTCTCTGTGTTTAAAAAAAAAATGTTTGAGGTAAAAGACCAACAGCTAAAGCTGTTTTGAAGTCAGAGGCATGTAAACAGTACCTGGAACTAAGTATAATAATAGTAATAGTAATAGTAATAATAATAATAATTAGTCCTTTTGTGTCATAAATATGCACATTGCTATCTGCTATTTCATTATGAGACAGAATGACTTCTGAGAATGTGCCTAATGAATATTTGGGGGAACTCTGCCTTCAGCTGCAGTGGCGTACGGCAGCACTAATGCTTCTGGCTTCTCCACTCTCTTATGTAACCAAAATCACAAGTTAGAGCCCAAATTACTAAGCATAAGCATGTGTATAGTATTAAGCATACAAATGGTGCCTGAAATTACTATCCTTTTCATGTAGGTCTGTTTTTAATCTATTAGAAATTTTGCTTCTGCAGCTTTATTGATTTCAGTGTCCGCTGATGCAGTTCATAACGCAATCAAGCCTAACCCCTTAAAAACCCCACTGTGAAGACATTAACCCAACCTTAACTGAGGCCAAAATCACTCTGGCTACAGGTAGGTGAGTTCAAATGACTTTTATATCTCAAGTGTATCCTGTATCAAGATGCCATAGCAAGCAGAACACCATATCCCTGTGGCTGCTCTGGCAACCAGAGTGGCAGGTTTCTGCACCTCAGCCCAAGGCATGGGTTAGCCATCACCTTCCTTTGAGTTCTCCCTCTTTCTCAGAGACTATTTTTGCCATTACCATGCTGATCTTCTTGCTGGAGTTCTTAGGTGTTGGATGCTGATACAGCGAGTGCCTCTTGTATCTGTTTAATCCGATAACATAACTCTTTTTTAATCTCCACGTCTGGGTCACAGGGTTTAAAAAAGACACTGGGCCAAATCCCCAGCTTGGCTACAATGTGTGGAAATCTACTGTGTTGGCACGAAAGTCAGGAGAGATTCACTGTATTTGCACCTGGGTAAAGAGGTCTCGAGGGGCAAGGATGTGAGTGCCAGATTTCAGATGGATGAATATCAACACAAAGGGTATGGCAGAGCTAATTCAGGTTTCCATAAGGTGAGGTGGAGGGAGGGATATTACACCAGGATCTAAAATATGCTTATCAGCAAATTCTCATTAATTTTTAAATGGTAACCAATTTAATATTTATTCATTTTTCAGGAGAAAACTTGTTTTCATTGTTTGGCTGCATGTTAGAGGGAATATGATGTTTCATGGACTCAGGACCAAGATGGGGCATGGACAAAGAAGAGATTTTGCAGGGATTGGGAAGATTTTACAAATAAACATTAAAATCTAAAAAAAGCAAAGTTCATCCAGGCACAAAATCCAGCAGAAATGTAAGAGAGAATGGACAGCACTGTCTGTAAAGGATTGTGTAAGCAAGAATGGCAAAAAGATGGTCTGAATAAGTCCTTTGCATTATTGATTTTCTATACATGAATTTCCTATACAAAGTTATATGGGGTCAGTCTTTGGAGTTCCCCTGTATAGCAGAGGATCCTGAACCTGAAAAAGGGAAGCAGATTTTGTAAGGGATTTGCATATCATGGAGTGATTCTGGATTGCAGATTTTAAGCATTACTAGATTGGGGAATAAATTGTTGCTATTGCTGTTACATACCAGGATATCTCACTAATCCATGCAATCCACTAGGTTGCTGTAGTTTTAGTCTGTGTTTATCTTTGATGAAATCATGGCCTGGACAGTTAATTTTTCTTAGTTTATCCATGTAAATCATCTATAAATAAGGTATCAAACAGAAATCAAAACATGACCTGTGTTTTTGGTACACTCCCCATCATGTGAACCTGCCAGTGATAGAGCCCTGCACCCGGTTTACAAATCAAACACAAAGGCAGTGAAAAACCACAGGTCTTCTTGAAAAGTAGCCAGTTGCCATTAAATTCTCTTGCTTTAATGCTCTGGGTGGCCTATTTTGCTTATATTTGAGACTGCCTAGCCATTATGGGATTGCATGCACTGGTCCTTTCCTTACATCAAGCTAATTACAAATTAACTTGAGGCACTTAGCAAGGCTGAGGCTGGAGCTGGTCCTTTCTTAACACCGGTTGAGTTTGGAAATGCCTGTTGCTTTCCAGGGGCTGATTCCTAAAGTGAGGGGCAAACACAGAGGAAACAAACAGCCTGGAACCAAAGTGGTCACACTGGGTTTGAAAAAAGTGAGTGTCTCAAGTTAACTGACAGTCAGCTACCTGGAAATAAAAACCTCTCATATATCCAAAGGTTTTCACTGGGATTTTCAAGATCTCCTGAGCAATTTAAAATCCTTGAAAGGAATGCACTATAGAATGAAAAATATAAGTATTATTAAAGAATGTCTGTGGACTGAAAGCCAGCCAGTTTCATAAAAATGAGCTAAAAAAGCAATAACAGGTACTCTGTCTCCTGCTGTATGCTGTATGAACCGTATGTTTTGTATTTTGGAATTCTTTTTAAAACAAAGGTTTTTTCTTTACTATTGCTGTTGGGAAGAACAGTAGAAGAACTATGCATAAATGAGATTAAAGCAATCTGATTAAAAAAATAAACAATGCGCTTTCATCTTCAATTAATATTCAGTCATTTGGGATCTAACTTAAAAAAAAAAAAGATAAAAATTC
Organism: Oxylabes madagascariensis; assembly: GCA_013400675.1. Lineage (NCBI taxonomy): Eukaryota > Metazoa > Chordata > Aves > Passeriformes > Timaliidae > Oxylabes > Oxylabes madagascariensis. Next base: position 64,316 of record VYZR01015340.1, read on the forward strand.
AGAAATTCAGAAACAATTTTGAAAGACAACTGTTTCCCTTTAAGATTAATGATAATCATACTTGTGTGTTCAATGGAGAATAGATCCAGTGTTATGTAACAGGATAAAGAAACAAAATCCTTTTTCCTTAAATTAAAATAACCAGTATGGGTCTGAATTTTAGTCAATCACAGAAAATTCAGGAAACCAGTTTTCTTTCACAATTGCATTCCACATTCTGAAATTGACGTCTTCTAACTTTTAAACAGAATCACAATAATTAAAGACAAGACAGATTTGTTTGTTGCATTTGACCACACTTTGCCAATAGAGGATTGTTCCCTATGGAAAATTCTGTGGCACTTGCCCTGTGCAAAAATCCAAATATGTGCTTATCTTTTTATTTTATGTGGCATTAGCAAATCCAGTTATTGCACTTCCCAGTTGTTGTTAGTTTTTTTCTTTTTCTTCTTAATCTGATTACCTAGTACTAGATATATGGTAACTTATCTCTTTTAATCAATTTTTTTTGCCTGAACTATTACATAACAGTTCTTATAAAATCTTGCCTGCCTAAATTTGCCAAAAACAGGACAAGATCAACAAGTAATGGATTTTTTTGATGTTGGCATTGTTCTTTGCTGGCTCAATCATATCAAATCTATTTAAAAAACCACACAAGAAAATAATTTCCTACCATAGAACCTCCATTTTCCACTTCTGTATTTTACAGGAGCACTCATATCAGAATTTCTGTATCAGAATTTGACACATAAAGTTCCTCTATCACATGAGCTCAATTTTCCAAAAGAAGGCAATGGTTGTATTAATAAGCAAGATATAAGCCCTGAAAAGGCTGCATCGCTGAATGTACTTGCTGCAAAAAAAAAAAAAAAAGACATCTTGTTGGATCTAATTCTGGAGTCATTGTTTGACACAATGCAGAGCAGTTGGGATTTGCATAGAAAGGCTTTGCTGAGCTCAGGTGATGTTCACTCACGCATGGGAGAAGCTCGTGCGAGCTTTGCTGAGTGACTCCGAGCTTTGTCTGCGGACCAAAGTAAACGCTGCAGATGTTGGCTTGTCCTTGCACACGTCCACACTCAACGTCTTCAGTCCTGAAAGCAAAGCTTCACATTTGGGCAGTTTAAGTGATGCTCTCTCACAGGACCAAGTCCTCTGTTAGCACTACTCCAGTAGCACAAGGTGTGCTTGCAGAGGATGCATGTGGTGAATATGCCTCTTTCCATGCCAGTAACGCACCTGCCGTGCTGCAGCTAAATATTCTGCTGCTGCACAGCCTGCAGAGATTTCCTGGGCCTCATGAGCACAACAGGTCCTGCCAAGTCAAGATGGTTACGTGGGTGCAGCAAAGGTGGTATGGAATCTGAGAAGCCACAGGAGATGTAAGATGGGAGACAGGGAAGAAGTTGTGGCAGACCCACTCTGAAAGCAATAAAAGGTCAATAGAGTCTGAGGCTGCCCTGCAGAACCACTTCCATTTCCATTTGGAGCTGATTATTGAGCTGGGCAGACTTGGCCTAACCACATCCCGGGTAACAGTAGACATCACAGTGGAAAATAGTCCAAAAATGTACAGTGGAGAGCTTGCTGAGGCAGTTGAGCCTTCATGACTTACACAATGACTCCAGAAAAGCTGATGGATTAAACTCACCAAAGAAGAAGAGTGATCACTTGAGTGAATTCATATATGCTCATATTTCTTTCTATTTGCTTATGGGTCCCTCTGCTCCCTTCCCTCTCAAAGAGATGGTGAAACAGTTATGAGGAGTGGATAATTTTCAATTTCTTCATTTATTCTGACAAATTACATTGGTAGATATAGGCAAACAATGGGAGAAAATACTGTAAGAAACAAAACCATTCCCAAATGCATACTTGTATGAGTTCAGACAGATAGAATTTCTAGCTAGGTGAATTAATGCACTGCGAGGAGATAAAGGACTTCAAATGCCTCAGTGTCTAGAAAAAAGAAAAAATTTAAAATGAACCCTGCAAGCTATCCAGCAACTGCTTATCCAGTATCATGATTTTAATTAACAGAACTGGAAAGCAAGCATATAATATAAACTGAAAAATACAGTGCTTCAGTTTTCCAGACCACCAGTCCAAATGAAAACAAATTGCTTGCATCTGGTGGCAGGGAGGCAGAGCTGCTTGCCTGACCGAGTGACGCAGCAGCATCCGCCCCGCTGCCCACGGAGGACACGTCCCTCCCCGGCCGCCCCTGGCACAGCCACGCCACAAACACTTGAAGCATTGCCCACGTGCTCCAGAGAGATGCTTGGGCTTCCACCTCCGCTGGCAGCAGTGTGACTGAGGGCACACCAGCAGCTCCCAGGCATGGGTGACCTTGAGCCTCCCCAAGCAGTTACCTTTTCTGGACCTTTGGCAAGATCCCAACTGATCTTTCAGCCGGAATCTCCATGGCCTAAAATAAATTCAGCAATATTCACTGCGGCATCCCTGCACTTCTCTTTTGGGATACCTGACGCTTATATCCCAACCTGAGCAGAGACTGGTTTTGGAAAGTATCTGGGTGCAGCAACACCACCAACCCAGCAGTACATCCTTGAATAAAGTGATTTCTGCCTGTCTCTCCCAGCCAGAGCAATCCCGGTTTGTTGTCTGTACGTGAGAAGGTGGGGAAAGGGGAGAGGGTGGAATAGGCTCAGCACGAAGCACAAATTATCCAGACTTGGCCTCTAAATCTCTAAATCTCTTTGGCCTGGTGGCATCATGGAGGAGCTGCATGGCCAGGCAGGGCTGTGTCAGTGACCAGGCATCATCCTGAGCAGCAGGGCCTGGGACTGCCTGGTGACAGAGCTGAGTAAGTCATGGAGCAGAGGCACACAGTGGAGGGTGTGGTGGACCCCTGGGAACTTTTCCATCCAGTGCCTCTGGAGGTCCTGTGATATCATGTGGAGGGGGGTACAGCATCTATCAGGCACATCCTCCGGCCTGCTGGAGCTCAGGACAGAGGCACCATCTCCAGCCACAGCAGAGGACGCTGCCATGTTGCCCGGTTCAGCCTTCTGAGAAAAATTGTTTTCTTTTATGTACCAGTTTCCCACACTTCAAGTATCAACAAATAGTTTGTTTTCATATTTTCGAAGAAGAGGAAAGACTTAACAAACTGTTGGTCTGACCAGTGTGTTGGAGGGGTAGCAACTTCACCCTCCAATCCACTGGCACCTTTAGAATTCTATAAAATGTCAGAGATGTAAATGAAGTTTCTTCTTTTCCAGCACGACTCAGCATGTAGGGGCAATTCTTTCCTGTCTCCAATTCCACACTGCCACATGCCTACTCCACCTGGCTTCAGCTCAGGTTTCCCCTCAAGCTGAATTCATGCCATCCCAGAAGTCTTTGCATGTGCCACTGCCTGAATTCTGTGTCCCTACTGGGAGACTAAGCTCCCAGTTCCCCCAGTAAGATACAGGTTTAAATACAGGTCATGTTTCTGCTGTTCTCCACCAGCAAAGCAGCTGTTTGCTCTAAACATGGAGATATTTTTGTAAGAGCAAAAGCATGAATTATTTCAAACTTGCCTCAGGATGAATTTTCAAGGGTACTGTGGAGACTGTTTCCACAACAAAACGGGAGCTCTTCTCCTACTGAATTGTTCATGCTACTTTCATGAATGCTAGAAGAGGCTGGCTTTTTTAAAATGTCAGCAGATACCTGGAATGGGAATTTGTTTCCTTAAATCCTTTGGGAACTATTGTTGTTGATGTTGTCTAATCTGACCAAAAGTTCGATTTGGCAATTTTTATTAAGCCTTGCTGTTAGGTATAGGCAATTACCTTAACAAAATATCAGATAGGATCTCTGTTGTGTTTGCAATGCCTGTTCCTCTGATCCTTACCTGGTGGGAAATGGCTTTGGAGGAGCACAGCCACAATTTTGTAGCTGTTTACATCACATTTCTGACAGAGCTCCACCCTGATTTCCCCATTTGTACTTTGTTTTTCATGAATAAAGGTCATGGCATTGGCATCACAAAAAAATATTGTTGCTGTAGAAGGAATTCAGTTGTCCCCTCTGGGTAATAAACAATAAAGAACTCCAAGGCTGGCAGGGCAGCAATCAGAGATGGAAGAGAAGGCCAAGACCCACTGAGATCTCTGCAGACCTCCAGCATCCCACAAGTCAGCTGTCTCCCTGCCTGTGCTGGGCCACTGCAGACTCTGCATAGTCTCTAATATTTTGCTCAACCTATATTTAGGCACCCCCCAGCTGTTGGCAGTGGGTCTGTTGTGGGTACCTGCCTCTCAGCCAGTCACACTACTGGAATTTGTTGTCAAATAGTTAAAGGGCATTTTCTCTGCAACAATGTCCATTAGCCCAACACTCCCAGTGTGTGTTGGTGGCCTGGGGACATGGTTACCACATGTAGTTGCCAACCACTGGTTGCCTCTGCTCTGGAGTGCTCTCCAAGGAGGTGCTGTGGCCAGGGCACGTTGGTTGGTTGTGTGGGACTCTGACCTGGCTGTAGCCCAGCTACACAATACATCATTTTAGCCATGTTGTTTCTAGATCAGAGAATAAATGTACAGGAACTACATCCCTTGATTCAGCTATAAAGTAAATGAGATCTCTCCCGTGTTTCTGTATTAACATCCACATTGACCTTCGTGTCTGTGCTCATGTCAAAATCACCACTTGTCTTTTGGCTCAAAAGCCGTTCTTCTAATCTTTTGTTATGTGTGAGGCTCTCAAGCTGTCTGGTGTTTTTTCCTACTTTCAGGCAGCCAGTACTTTCCAGCAAGGTGAAATTTTAAATAGCTGCTATATTCCAGGAGTAATTTCATCACCAGTGCCTGTAGGAACACTCCCCTAAACTTATGGTCCATGGTTTTATGATTCTCTGGGCATGGACCAAAATCTCAATTGTTCTGAGAATATGAGGGAAATGAGAAGTTGCTGTGTTATTGCTACAGCCAAGGACACACAACAGCCAACAAGCAAAAGTTCAACATCAAAACCATCGGGAATACTTTTAGCACGAACACTACTCAAACAATTCCCAATTCAGTAGAAAGCATGCTGGAGAAAAATCTCCAGGTTAGGCAGACCTTGAACTTTCTTTCCCAGGATCCCACCAGTTGAGTAGAAAATCAAATTCTACTGAAATAGCTGGGTATTTTATTATTAAAAAGCCTAGAGGTGAATTCCTTGGTTTTTCTCAATTAGATATGTTTGTAACAGAGAATTGTCTGAATAATAATTAATACTTGTTTTTACATGGTACTTTAGCATAATCCCAGAAATAATAATTTAGGGAGTACAGATCTTCCTTGTTGCAAACCCTCAAGATTCCTGTGGCAATAGCCAGGAATCAGATAAAATAGAAGCAATTAAAAAAGTATTTCATCATTAAAAATTTTCCAGCACCAGAAGAGTTTGAAAATCACCCAGCAGGTTTTGTACATCCCCTGGCATTTGAAATTTTGTCAGTAATGAAAACTAAATGAATGTTGAATACTAGTACAAGGCTTAAAACAATGTTGCATGAGTGTCACATGTTAGTGTGCACAAAAATAGTATTTGAAAGGAGCTGTTCAAATAAAATCAAAATTGTTTATTTTTTTCATAAAGCAATCTCCTCTTGATTATTAACAGACTAAAAGGCGCCTTAAAGAGGTTCTAAGGCCATCATGCTCCTATTTTCCCTTAGCGTTGACTAAATAGTGGTCGAATTTACATCTCTGTTTAAGGTTTCCACATCTCTTAGTACTTTGCATTGTATTTCCTCTGTGAAGTTTCCTAACTTCTGCTAACCATCTAGGCCCGGGAGGCCTGCACAGCACATCCACACTCTATAGGAAGTGGTTTTTGGTGTTGCTCTAGCAACCCCAAATCAGTACTGAGTAAGCAGAGGAACTGCTCAGCAAAGAAATCACACAAATGTCTGTACATCCTCACTGCTATTAAGAATGGAGGCAGCAGTTACGATGATCAAGCCTAATATCCTTCAAGAAAATTGAAATTCTCTCTTTTATTCCTCCCCTATGTTTTAATTTGATACAACTTCTATTCCTGGTGCTGCTTGCTGCAGCACACTCTCCATAACTGGGGAGCCGTTCTTTCCTTTGCTCAAAGTGTCCCCAGATAGGAATTCAGGTTGGGTAACGAATCCTTTGTGACTCTGCAGCAATGTAAAGGGAAAAGGATCTCACCCACTGGAGAATCCAGGTCCTCTTTTACTTTACAACAGAGCTGACAACATTTTGGAAGAAAGAAATTAATCCTTTTCTATTTTTTTTCTAAATGTGAAGCTCCTTTAATTCACCCTTTTAAAGCATTTGGGGATCGCCTGATGAAAAGTCCTGAAGAAACACAAGGCATCCCTGCTGCTTGGGTTGCAAAGCTAAAGCTCATGCTCTGAAAAGAGAAGTGTGCTTAGAACAAAGAGCTTTTGAACACAAAAACAAACCATGGCAATGCATGCTGACAAACACTTCATCTGCTTGCTGCCATTTACATTTTTTTACATATCCATGGAGTACTGCTGAGGGCCTTGGTTACCTTGACCTGTCACTGACACAAGTCTGTTTAAGCTTTCTTCGAAATTAATCCCTGCTGCCACTCAGGTATTTTTTGCTGTTGCTTTTGTTTGTTATTAATCTTTGAATTCTCTCCAGTCTGAAAGCATCTTTCTGGTCCCAGAACTGTACAGAATATATCAGGCAATCCTCTAGGAGCACTGAAAGAAAATCTAAAACTCCCTCCCTCACTAGTCTTACACAGTCAACACATATCCTTTTGATTTCAGACCTTGTTTTAGGTCTACACAAGAAAGGCTTTGACATCTTTAATTGGGTTTGGTTGTTCTTCTCCCTTTAGTTTTGATTTCTTCCAGTTTTCTGGATAGATTTCACACAGCTTGCCACCACAGCTCTAGAGGACAATAAAAAAATGTATGGGAACTCCTCCAAAGTACGTGTTTGCAAGGAATGCTATGCCAGGAACATCATTACCAGAGTCCCAGTAAATAATCCAGAACCAATGCCATAACTTCTTTGTGTACCAGGGGCACTGAAACCCATGCTGAAATACTTGGCAAGTCTGCCCTTAAACTACGATGTATTGTATTGATATTGGCTGGGATCAGCCACAACATTCCTTGGTTTTGAGGTAGTATTTCTGAAGGGGGAGGTTTTGCAATGCCAGTTCTTGTCATATGTTTTCCTGTCTCACCCTATCTCCAAGCCCAGCTAATCTGATGACATCCAACTGTCCTAATGAGCTGCATCTACTTCTAGGCTGAAGCGTTGACAGCTGCCTGTTCTACTGCCAACACAAACTTCTGAGACAACTGTATCTCATTCCTGCAAGTACACAAATCGCTTCATTTCTAGCACAAATATGAGATATAATGAGATTTCTTTTTGTTGATCCAGGTCTAAAAAGAGGTGTGTGAAAAATGCTATCCAGCACTCAATTATTCCCTCACGTGCAGTTTAATCCCTCAGCTGGAAACAAGGGTTATGTCTATTGGTTACAGAGAAATCAAGGGCTCACGTCCCTTACAGCCGAGGTACAGTCACATGGGCTAAGGTCAGTGCGAAGGACATGTTCCTCCAATTAATACTGGCATGTCTTTATTTATATTTTTATACATTGGTAATTCTTCCATTTGCTGTTCTTGGATTCAGAGCTCTTGGCAAGAACTTCAGCTTGTTCTTATTCACATAGGATTTAATGCACTTAAAACTTCACCACTACTTTGACCATCTCAAGAACATGGGATTTGCCCTCTTCCCCAAAGCTGTTGGACCCACAGGCTCATCAGCCTTTCCTTCCCCTGGACTGCCTTTCCAAAGCACAGAAACTTGGTAACAGGTAAGACCAGGCCCCCAACAAGCCAGTAAAAACTACTCACAACCTCTGGAGAGAAAGCTATCTAAAGCAGAGACTGAATTTGCAGGATGAGTTTTGTCTCGGGGGACTACCGTGTTTACAACAATAACAGACAACAATTCCCAGACAAAGATGAAGAAGAGACACACAGAAACACTGATTTTGATCCAAATGCAGTCAGAATAAATAGAAGCAACGCATCCAGTGACAGCTGATCAGCTCATCTCCAGGCAGAACCAGCACTTCTCTTTCTCCATGTCTACCCTCTGCCCCTTAAAAATTTTATGACTTGCCAGATTCCAGGAATCATAGAAAATTCTATTGAGCTGGGGCCAAGGAGCAGAAAATCTAGGGAAAGCACATCTAGTCCTGGCAAACTCTTGTAACAGCCCAGGTCACCACTGTGGCCTCTCCTGTGCCAGCCTTTCACACTGTTTTCCCAACTGAAAATAGGACCCATTTCTCCAATTCAGCTTTG
>VYZR01015341.1:0-13852 GCA_013400675.1 Oxylabes madagascariensis
TTTTTCTTCTTTTCAGTTTGAAGTCATACTGCTGTCATGTAATTAGGGTTTGGGCTGCCTGGAAATCTCCCTGCAGACAGTTACCAGGTGAATGCCATCAACTGGAAGCTCTGAGGTGCTGCAGGGAGTAGGTACATCCTGCATGGAAGTGATTCCATGGCCATTTAACTGAAAACAGAGGTAGGCAGCCTCTGGAGAGGAAAACCCTGCCTTACCCCAGGCACTGGCTGTGGTTTTTCTTGTGCCTGTGCTGCTGGCTTTGCCACCAGCCACATGTCAGCATCTGGCTAAAACAGCTCAGGAAAGTGGCAATAGCTTCAGCATCCCATGGCCACAGACAGGCTCCCTGAGTAGCACTGCTGCCATGTGAGCAGAAAGGATCACAATTCTGTCTCGCCCGGTAGAGGGGAAAAGAGCAGATAGGCCTGTAAAAATAAGTACTTTCTGAGCTATGTAAGCCTGATAAGCTGTTTCTGTGAGCCTCCCCTCTACTCTTTCAAAACATAACTGTGCCATTTGTATAGGATTTGTTTGTTTGTTTGTTTGTTTGTTTGTTTTGGGGTGGTGTTGGATTTTTGTAACAATAGCGTGTGGTGCTTTTAAGAGTGAGGTTTTCATTCCCAATAGAAGTAATGTCCTGTCTCACCTGCCAGCTCTCATGGTCCCAGAAGGTCTGAGCTCCAAAGGCTGTGACACCTTGCCTGCTGTACCTCTACACAGTCACTGCTGCTGTAGCAGCGTCCTGGAACTGGCTCAAGAGAGTGTAGGTGTGGGAGGCCTTAGGGTGAGGTGATTTAATGTTTTTTCAGAGACCAGAGGAGTTTGGTAGTCGAGAGGACCAGGAGCTCTGTGTTAACTGCCATGGGAACCCTGGGCCTGTGCAGGGGCCAGTATAAAGTGACAGTTCAGGTGCAATTAGCACTTGGGTGTGGAAGTTATTTTATTGGTGTGGTGCCTGTTTTGTAAGGGTTTGCCTTTGTTATTGTTTGCTTTGGGTTTTTTAACTTTTCATATGTATTGTGAGAGCTCGCTTGCCTTGTTTCCCAGTAAAAGGAAGTAAAATCTTTTGTCTAGTTTAAACAGATGAGACAGTGCAGAGCATAAGCACAAGAACAAGGTGATGGTTTTTTATTCTACCCGGTATCATACAAAAAGTAGTAGCAGTTATTTTTGCTTTTCTTCTTGAATCCTAAATTGAGAGAAATGCAAGATGACTTTTTGCTCAGACTTCTGATTTTTTTTTAACCTACTGTGTGAATTTGTTTTCAAAAACAGTAAGGCTGATGTTGGTTTTCCATGCAGCTGCATTGAAGTCTAAAGCACTGAAATGTATGGCCTAACATACCTGGATACCCCTTAACACTTCTTTTTTTTTAAATGGCAGTGTTACTGGTGTCTTTAATATCAAATTCACAGTATGACCTAGGTTATGGTATGTTCAGGATGATCACAATGAATTACCACGTGGAATGCAGGCAATTGGAAAGTATTTATGTGGTCATTTGAAGAGTTCAGGTATCTGGTGGTGGAAAGTGGTACTCAAACACAAGGCCAGTGGAAGGCAAACTTATGTTCCTTGCAGGGTCAGGCACAGCTGCACCTTGCTGCTGTGTTGCTGCTCAGAGCGAAGAACGATTGCAGCTGGAGAGTTGCCTTGCAGTGCAAACCCAATTAAGCAAATAAGGTTTTACACAGCCCCCCTGCTTTGCTGAGGATCCCCTGTGTGTGTGAGGCTGCTGCAAAGCAGAGCTGGCTCTGGCAGGGGCCAGGGTGTGCTCCCAGATGAAATCCAGGGTGACTTTGCAGTTTGTGCAGGGCTGAGCTAATTGGCAGAGGCTCTCCTTGGCTGTGCAGCCTCCCTGGGGAGCCAGCAGAGGATGACACTGCCAGCTCCCAGTCCCTGCAAACTCATTTATGGAAAGAAGGCAAAGGTGAACAAACCTGTCCCTTGCCTCAGAAACAAGGGCATTAGTGGATTAAAATAGACTCACCTGAGAGCTGCTTCTGCCAGCCTGATGGGCCCTGCTGCCCCAAGCAGTTTGCAGCTGTGGGGTCAGGAGCACCTACGCAGTGCTGCAGTGCTGGGGGCAGCCAGGAGAGCCTGGAGACAGGCAAGGGGCTGGGGGGAGGAACTGGCAGGGTAAGGATTTGTGTCCAGCTCAGAGCTCACACCACATGCTGGCCCCAACCCTGCTCCTCCAGGCCAGTGTCCCCCCTGCTCATGCTGTGGCCTTCTCCCTGCTGCTGACAGGGATGTGGGTTTGTCGAACTAAACAGATCAAAAGCACCATTGATCTCCCTCAGCTGCTGGTCCCACGGGTAACTGTGAAAACTGAATGGGGAGAGTACAAAGTTTGTCTAGCGTTTCTCCTGCTAAATGTAATCTCCTTTCTTGGGGAAAGAGTCGTGATTGTTCCTGAAGGCGCAAGTGAGCCACACAGTCCTTAGCTGCCCTGCAAAGGGGCAGCCACTTTCTGTGGGGTAGTGAAACAGGTGCCCCGCCCCATGTGGGCATGGGACACTGTGGGAATGTGTCACCCCTCTGGCAGTAGCCTGGCCTTGAGTGAAGCGGGAGCTTGAGTCAGTCCAAGCCCAACCTTGGGCACTTTTTGGAGTGGTCAGCAGGTAGGAGCAGAGTTGCTCAGGAAGCACGAGAGAGATGCTACCAGTGTGGCATCTGTAGCTGTAGGGTGAGAGCTTGGCACTGGTCTGCAGGCTGATTTGGGTGATGCTTAAAGGACCACTTACATCTGGAATATTAAGTAGGTGTTGCATAGAATCATGACTGGAAAAAAAGGATTGAGGATGGGGGTTATAGAAGCACTTCAGCTCAAACAGTTTGAATTTAAGCACAAGCAGCAGGGCTTTTTCCCACTCCCAGTTTCAGTCTCCATGCTGGCATTTATTCCCAGCAGTAGGTGTTTCACAGTTACTCCCCCTGCCACCCCCTTCTCTCAGGGGTCAGGGGGCTCTTTGTGCCACCAGCAGCTGACAGGACAGTGCTTGCTTTTTTGGCTCAATGATTCAGCTCCTCTCATACCTCGGTCCTGCCTCCCCAAAAGGCTCTCACGCCTGCCAAGTGAAGCTGTGCTGCGACTGTACCTTGGCATTCCCTCTCAGGAAGTGATCCCTGAGGCCAGTCCCCTTCATGCCTGGTTTAGGAATGTGTCCTTAGCGGGGGCCATCCACACTGGAGGCTGCCAGCCATCCTTCAGAGCTCCTGTGTCTCATTGTACAGCCTGGCTTTGTCCTCTTTACTGGGGCAGGTGGCAGAGGGGAGTCCAGAGCTGCAGTGTCCAGTTCCACCTTGTCACTTCACACCCACCATATGGAAGCCAACAGTGGGAAGCAAGATCCCACCACACAGCGGTGTTTGGCCATTTGTAAGTGGAGCCTTTTTGTCACTCCACTGGAATAAGGTGGGACTGATAATCACAGTGCATGGATCAGAATAACTGCATGCTAAAGATATACATTATCTATTACCAATGCCATTAAAGTTTTACTGTAAATTTTGTTTGTACTATTAAAGATTTTTCTTTCCCCTCCCCTAAGGCAATAGAAATAAGTATGTGCATGTTTGTTCATTCATCTGTCAAGTTACAAAATACTTCTGGAAAAGTGTTCTGTATTTAATAGTAGAAAATAAGATTTAAGAGAGAAAACAGTGCCCTAAGCCTGGGCTGCTGTTACATTCTGGGATGATAAACTTGGAAGGATGCTTTTTTTGTAATTTTAACACTTCTCTTAAATGAAATGGAGCTGCTTTACTTAGCTCATCTTTAGCTATTAAAATTTAAAGAGGGAGTAGGTTGGAACTTTTTCTTACCCAAAAAGCACTTTATGTGCATTGGATTTATTGAGGCTGAATGAGATAATACAGTTACCAAAAAGCTCCTGACCTGATGTTGCTTTCAGAGTGTAAGATGCAAGAGAATTAGGTCCAGGTCTCCTGACTTCTCCCCCTTGGGAATTGACAGGGTGGTACTGGCAGGAATGGGAATACTGACTTGCAATCAGGGAAAGGAGACAGGAATGTGAGTACAGGACTTTTCCATCTTGCTGCCTTCCAAAAACTCAATTTCAGAATTTCTCAGTTTCCTTTTCTTGGTAAAGAATTTGTGTTTACCTATATCCAAGAATATTTAGATTTGATAGTATCAAAATATGTTTACTCTTATGTTCTTACTCATCTCTGTTTTTAAGAAACCCAGTTCATCTTCAAGAAGAGTGTTCTATGGTGATCTGGGCAGGGTACCAAAACACAAAGAGACACCCCACTTAGGCACTGTTCAGAAAGCTAAAGCTTTATTCTGTGATCATCATGTGTTGTATTAACATGCTGTGGATTTAGCCTTCATTAAGGTGGCGGGTTATCACGCAATCACAGAATCCCAGAATGGGTCAGGTTGGAAGAGACCACAATGAATCATCTGGTCCAACCTCCCTGCTCAGACAGGGTCATCCCATAACACACAGCACAGGACTACATCAGATTCTCATCCACACCCTCTCTGGGCATTCTGTTCCAGTGCTCGGTCACTGCAAAGAAGTTCTTCCTCATTTTCAGGTAGGACTTCTGTGCATCAGTTTCTGCCCATTGCCTCTTGCCCTATTGCTCAGCACCACTGTGAAGAGCCTGGCTCCATCTCAGAAACAGTTATGATTGTTTCATAGCTCCAAATCCCAACAACTGTGGGGAAAATTAACCAGAGGCAAGAGGAAATGTAGTGGAAGTGTAAACACCTTTCAACCAAGATCCTCTGAGTTGTGCCTGTAAACTTTTGGAAGGACAAGAGATTGACCTGGAACGATTTAATTCCTCTGCATCATGCAAAGAGCAAGATTAAATGCAGGACTACCCATTTTAACCAGATGCTTCTTCCCTGTTTTCCTCTCCTGCAATGCACACCCCACAGCCAGCCTCTCCTGTGCCTGTTCCATCAGGGTGGGTCTGAGATGTTCCTTGTGGTTATCTCAGCTGTCACTAAGGTCTGCTGACAGACACAAACCAAAGTCTCTCTTCCTACACAGCTGTAGGCATGACCTTGGCAATGTTCAGGGATCAGATTGATGGGGAGATGCCACCAAGAGGAGGGGGTGAATTGTAAGGTCCTGGCAGTGCGTGGCAGTGACACGGTAATACTGTAAGTGTGGGTTTTCATCTCCTCTGTCCCATTATTAGCTGACACAGATTATCCAGGAAGGGCTAAATAAAGGCTTGCACAGTGATCCTATCGAGCAGCCCTTTTATGACTAATGACAGCAAGCTGAGCTTCCAAGACAACCCACAAGAAGTTCTGCCTTTTCATGAGGTTGCCTTTTTCTCGAGTCTGTGAACAATGTGAAAGGCCTCTAAAAATTCATTGAAGTCAATGTGGCCATCTTTGTTGTAGTCTATGCTGAGGACCAACTTGTCAATGGAGTCATCCTCTACGTCAATGCCCAGGTGAGAAGTAAAGAGTCTCCATGTCTGGCTGAATTCCTCAAGAGAAATCAAACCTAAAGGAGACAGACAATAGATTGCTTTTTACTGTGTTTCCCCTTCCTGCATAAACACAAACATGCACACTCCTTCACTGCAACAAAGTTACCTGCCTACCATGGGGTTAGTGCTTTCATGACTGAAGCACGTTTTTACTTTAGGTGATGATTGAATGCTTTTGACAGTGGAATTGAGAAAGCAGTAAAGAGCAAGACAGTTGAAGGGAGAAAAAGCCCCCAAAAGAGTGAAGCCAGTACTGGAGTTGTGGTGTGTTAGAATCTTTTCTTGTTAGGTTCTGTGCACTGTCCCTTATATGGTTGCCGCCTGACTGCTTAAAATAGTTTTCACTAAACTGGAGAAATGACATCACCTCTGGTTCCTCTATATTTAGAAGCCTTAAGGAGGAAACACAGTGGGGAAAAGATAACTGGTATAGGCTCCCTAGAGCTGACACAGTGAAGTTACCTGGACTTACCTGAGTGATCTTTGTCAATAATGTTAAAGATGATCTCCAGATCCTTTCTGTATCTGCACAGTGTTTCTGCCAAACCTGGCTGAGCCTGGTCTTGAAATCACATACAAGAAGCTATTTAGACCTTGGTTTGAGTTAATTTAACCAACAGAATATCTACTATCCCATTTCCATTTTCCCAGTTTAACTTGTCAAATTTAAAAAAATGTTGTTAACTTGTCAAATGTTAAAAAAAAATCTTTATTCTTGAGTTCTCTGGAATGACACTTCTATGTCTTGCTCTGAGGAATAATCAGATAAAACCCGTCACTTTCAGATGGCAGGGCAAGGGGGAAAGGAGCCCTTCACACCTCCTACCTTCAGTAATTACTTGTGGAAATAATCTTGGATAATCTAGGGAAGATGGCGTAGACCATGCACTCATACAAAGTACTCACTGTACAGATGTGAATGGATCCTGCTGTTCAGGAAAATTATGGTGATACTTCCATACCAAAGCACTGTGCAGCCATTTGGTAACAACTGGGCTTTGTAGAAGTGACCTCAGATACCATTTTAAACATCTAAAAGTCATCTCAAAGTGATTTCCTCCCACAGGGACCTTAACTGTCTCTGCAGCTTGCTTGAAAATCTCATTTCAAAGAGTAAGGGTTGAGTCCTCTGGGCAGGGTTTGTCACATCTCCTCAGCTCCGTTATCTAAACTCCGTCGAGAGCCAAGAGAAAGTAAGAAGCAGTTCTAGCATGTAATTCATCCAACCTATTTTAAGCATCTACCTTAGCAGGGAATGATGATTCGTACCCTAGCAGTGCTCATTTTCCTCCAGTGACTATAAAAGGAAGCTCAGCAACTGGTTCAGATGTAGATGTCTACTTGATGGGCCAAACCACTGTCTTGTGCTTCAATTTGCACCAAAAGTTGTTCCTCCAAGAATTGCAAGGAGGTGTCTTCCTCTTTACCTCTTTTATAGGTTGACCCATTTTCAAATCATAAAAACATGACATGAAGTCAGCTTCTCCATCTGGGTTCATCTGTGCTAACTGAGACCGCAGCATCCTCCAGGGCAGCTCCAGCTGTAGGACAGACTCCATCGCTGCAGCCCAGTCATTGACAGAAATCCTGCCTGCCAGAAGGGGTCAGGTCATGGTTAAAAGTACAGGACACAGCACACATCAGTCACCAGCACAAAGGGTTACAAAACACAAGGATCTTTGAACCCTGGGATAAAAGCCCTCTTAACAAAGGAGCAGTGGGGTTGGACTAGGCATTTCCATGGGTCTCTTCCAGCCACAAAGTTGTGATGCTGTTACCATGTTCAGCATGTTTTAACACCTTTTGAGAAAGCCAGATTATGCAACGAAGAGTTTTATGCCACTCCAGGTTTCAGGTGAACTGCAGTTAGAGTGACATGTGGCTGAAAACTCAACCAGACAGAAATACGTGGAACAGCTGTTCAGTGGCCAAAGAAACAACAACAACATGTTATTGAGTGTCTTTGTAAGGACACAGTCTAGTGAGAAGCTGTCACAAAGAAAAGTTGTATTTGTGGCAGAAATCAACTCCTTGCTTTTACATAAACGTTCATCTATTAACTTAGCACTGACTTTTCTTCAGCTGAGGGGTGAGTGTGTGTCTGCTGGAGGCATAGGCAGGCAACCTTCCTCAGATACCTCCCAGACTCAGAAGGAGACCCATTCCCCCTNTCAGCTGAGCTGCAATTAGAGTGACATGTGGCTGAAAACTCAACCAGACAGAAATACGTGGAACAGCTGTTCAGTGGCCAAAGAAACAACAACAACATGTTATTGAGTGTCTTTGTAAGGACACAGTCTAGTGAGAAGCTGTCACAAGGAAAAGTTGTATTTGTGGCAGAAATCAACTCCTTGCTTTTACATAAACGTTCATCTATTAACTTAGCACTGACTTTTCTTCAGCTGAGGGGTGAGTGTGTGTCTGCTGGAGGCATAGGCAGGCAACCTTCCTCAGATACCTCCCAGACTCAGAAGGAGACCCATTCCCCCACCAACCTGAGACCCCAGTTCCCTGCCTGACACATTCTTAAGACGCTTCTATATGAAGGTGGTGGTGACCTTTGAGCTTCTGGAACTGGATTTGCCTGCTCAAACTCTCTACCCAGCAGCAAACATAATTTCTTTATTTGCCCAAGTCTTTCAGTTTTCTTTTTCCTGCTTCAAGCTTCATCTCCTCAACTTGTTTGGGGCTAAGCCCTTCCCAATGCCTATCCTCTTCTGGAGTCATGAAGAACAAGGTCAACCAGCCTCTGCTGCCCTCAGCCTGACCCTGGCAGGCAGGCAGGACTCCTCTCCATGGGGTTTGTCCCCTCTGCCCCCCACACCCATGGAAGCTGTTTTCCCCATGGTGGCAAATGGACAGAGAGGAAGTAGTACCTGTGCCATTTACATCATACTGTGCAAAAGCACTGGTGAGCTCAGCCTTGTGAGCATAAATCTTCTCTCGTAAGGACTTTAAGGCAGATGATTCAATTGTACCTACCCTAGGAGGAAAAAAAATCAGCAGGTTATAAAGGATTGAAATCCTCTAGCATTTTATGCTTTTCAACACTCATTATAAAATTCTTATATCCTTTAACATGTAGTATGTTTAGGGTCTAGTATGTTTAAGTAGGATGACCCAAAACACACTAGAACACCTAAGACAACAAGCCCAAACCAAACAAAACCAACAACTCTATGAGAATAATCTGAGTTTATGAGATAATTGAGTTTATGCAGGTAATTCTAAGCTGCTTTCCTTTAGTAATCTGACCACACTACTAGGCATGGCAAAGCTGTCATGATAAACTTTTGAGACTCAATTCGTAGCAGGATTTGTCCAGATTAACACTGCAGCCTTAAAGCAGACAGGTGCAGGCCATTTATGAGTCCCTGACAATTGTCTCTTCTAACTGGTTACCTCACCTAATTACCTTTGGGAGTTTCTCAGGAAACCAAGTTAAGCACTTAAAACATGTTTCGTCTACTGTAATTATTTTTAAACTGTAAAATAGAAAACCAGTGAAAATCAAGGAAAATGGATGCCTATTCAGCATTTTTAAACAGCAAAACTGCTGCAAGCTGGTTTAGACCTGTTCCTGTACATCACAGCTGTATGATTTGTGCAGCACACAGCCTCACAGAACTGCCTGGAATTCAGGAGCATGATTGGACCATGCATCTCTAGTATTATTCAATTCACTGGAACTTCTCAAAACCTTCTCTATCATAACATTTAGACCCCACCAGACACCTCAGTCTTGGTTTCCCTTCTGGCAAATTTGCATACAATGAAAGTAGAACAGGAATCTTGCAAGAAGGGAAGGATTCCAATGTTCCCTCAATGACAGTATGATTTGCTCTCTGTCACAACATGAAGCAATTGAAATTCTCTCAAAAAATGCAGCAGAGGCCTCTGTCTACATGCAATCCAACCAAACAAAAAAACCCCAAACCTGTATTGACCAGTCTCCTCCTCTGGCTCACAGACATCCTCCAGATATTTTCGTACCTCTAGCCTCAGCACAGAACTTCTTTTCTTTTCTACTACTTTCTACTACTAGCATGGTCATAACATTCATGCCATTTCATCCTTGCTGACATGCTGTCCTCTTTTTTCCCATTTTACTATCCACATTCTACTTGTTTATCCCTTCCTTTAGTGTTGTGGCAATTCTGACTCTCTCTGGGANGCTGTAATTATTTTTAAACTGTAAAATAGAAAACCAGTGAGAATCAAGATAAATAGGTGCCTATTCAGTCATGAAGTCAAGCTCCAGATTTGTGGCAGGTACAGTCACATGTGAGGTGGGTCCACGCTCACTGCATGCAGCACACAGCTTTACCTCTCCCGGAGATTCTGCCTGCGTGTGAACTTGCTGACCTGGTACTGCACAAACCGAGGGGTCAGCTCGGGATTCAGCTTGATGTAAGCGCCCCGGTTACTGCCCTCTTCGTAATAGTTAGAGGCAGAGAATATGGTGATAACCTGCCATAGGAAACAAAGAAACTGGATTGGCCAGAACAGCTCTTCTTGACACTTATTTCTGAAACTGATCTGAGAAAAAAATCCAGGTTACAAAATCACGTGTCTACACATAAAACTATGTCATTCACCAAATTGCTCTTGCTTTTTGAGTCACAGCTCTGGGCCCTTAGTTTTGACCTGTCAGACTTCAGAGAACAGTGAAATACAACACGCTGTTTAACAGAAACCTCTTTCTAAGAGAGACCTGGTTTTCAGGATTCTTGTTGGCCTCCCAATACAGCATGTTAGAAAACAGGGCTAGAAGAGAAATCAGTAAGTTAAAAGCTTCTAGAGCCTTAGAGCATCTCTTGAACTGTATTTACACACAACTCTTGTTGGGGATTTTGTTGATGTTCATTTGTTTTCATGTAAGTAACAAATTGGTCCCCACTCCCTAAAGCTGTAAAGAATTGTTACTTGGAGCAGTAATTTGTTGTAACATCTATCTAGGACAAATTTCCCCCAAACCCAGTTTAACAAAGTGACTCTTTTTTTACAAGAAATTTTGCAGACAAATCTACTGTGGATGTTCCTGTGAAATTCACAGGAGAATTCTACTTTACATGGAAGCATCTTACCTTCCCATCATGACTGATCTCATAACCTTCTGGCTTAAATTCATGAGACCTGATGAGCATCTTCAGATTATACCTCTTAAACAGCTTGGCAGTGACATCAGGACCAAAGTAACAGCCTCCTCCTCGATACTTGTTTGGGGTGCAGCCATTTTGGCTTCTTGGATCACTCCACAGAATGTCAAGGATCTATAAATAGCAAACTCAAGCAAGTGAGGACTGAGGGGAAGACTGATAGGCTATGGCTGTCTAAAGTCCTGGCCACAGCAAAAGCCCCACAGCACAGGGAGAAAACACATCCAAATTAACATGTAGGTCTTGGGGTTTTTCCTTCCTTTCAGGAGCATATTCTTTTGGGTTGAGACTTTTGTTCTACTTTTTAAGAAATATTCTCTAGCTTTTGGATGAATTTTTTTGTTTCAGAATAAATATCATTTCAGCAATGTACCTCCAATGTACCTGATGTTTTCAGACTTGGGCAGGTGCATCAGGAACAGTACCTGGGCTATTTCAAAGAGAGCAAAAGCTGCCTTCTTCACATGTAGGTAGGAGAGGCAATTTCTATTTCTCAGCACAGACTGGATAACCACATTAGTCAGTGGTTTTACCTAAGCTTGGGAGTACCTGCTTTAAACATGACAAGGGTTGCCTTTGGTTTTATTGTCTTCAGTTAGCTCATGTTTCAAACCAACATTTTACGTATTAGCATTTTAGCAGAGTTTAGACATGAAGATGAATGATCATGGTTTCATTCTAGTCAGTAGCAAACATTATTCAAAATGTGTTTATTTAAACTTTTCTTGGCAAAGTTTGCACTCACACATTCCACTTCATGTTTGTGAGCATGGCTTAGTGGATTCTTGATTAGCTGGGGGAGTGTCAGATTTGGGGAGGAAAGAGGAGCCTTGCTTGTGCCCATTATGTTAGTTTGTAGGTCAGATAGGTATCTTGGGAAATCAGATTTTCAGAGAAATTAAGCTTTTCAAATTGTCACCATTTAATAAATTGTAGTAAAACAAAAGGTCTATATTGGCTCTGATATTCAAGATGAACAGCCAGAGGACAAAATCTTCCCACTTCAGAGTAATCTGCCTGTAGGTCTCAGGAGCTGGGCAGCTTTTTTGGGCTCTATCAGCATTCAGCTGCCAAAAGCACAGCCAAAAAAGGGCTTTATCTCACCAACAATTGCAGTCTGACCTGTTTAAACCAACAACCATTTATGTATCAACCAATCCAACCACATGAGGGCAGGCAAACCCATTTCCTACTGAGCAGTTTCCTCCTCCCAACGGCTAAGAAAAGAAAACACTGGGTGAATTTTACTTGAAAGGTATAAAATCCCAAGCCTTTATTACCAGGTCTACAAAAAGCATCCAAAAAACCTAAAAGGTATCTAATATACTCCTTAGAGTGACTGTTTTCCTGTCAAGAGACAGTTCCCTCAGACTCATGAACACACTGCCCGAACAGAACACCGGCTGAGTTTGTGCGGGAGGAGTTTGTTATCAGTGTGTCTTTGGTTTCACCTACTTGTTTCCATTCCTTCAGGGCGGGGTCTGGAGGCAAATTTGAGCCTGAAGGCTCAGTGAAGCCCGATGAAGAGATGTGTTGTGTCTTCACTGCAACATGCTGGTTGGCAATGTGTTTACTGGGTTTGGTTGTGGGAATTCTCTTCTTCGTTTGATCCTGTTTGTCTCTCACTGACTTTGGTGGCTGCATCAAAGATTTCAACTTTAAAAAAAAAAGTTACCATCACAACAACAAAAGTTGATACAGAGAATTTGGCTGAAAGGCACATCAGCTCTTATTCCCTGTACTCAGGAAAACTCCTTGAGAGTTCAACTAATGTTAACTCTCATAATATCCTGAATTCACAGGATTGGGAGAAGCTTGCAGGTATTTGGCACTTGCAGAAATTTTGCTTTATACCGATCAGTAACCAGGCTCTTCAGAGCTGCTTTCATATTCTTATCCAGACACACACACTCATTCCAAACAGTCAATCTTAAGGTGTCACTATGCAGCAAGCAGGGCCTGGGCTCAGGAAAGACACTTCATTGCCCAGCTTCCCTGGAAACAAAATATATTCATATTGTACTGAAGGTGAAACTCCATTCACTTCTGCTCTGACACAGTACCACGCTGTTAGATTAATTTGGCTAAATTAAACCGAGAATCAGGAAGACAGTAGTGAAACTGATGAAATATTACATCAGGCCTTACACTGTTAAATCAAACATGCATGAGCATTTGCTTTTTTAGAGTGATGCACTATGGTTCCATGAATGACCATTAACATGGATTCTTCCCCAGGGAATGTCTTCTCATTTGAAATTCTCTCATACTAGCTTATTTCCAGAACAAAGCCAAAATAAACCGCAAAACCAAACCAACCAACCAACCAACTCCCAAGCAAAACAAAAAAACCCAAACCAAAAAAACCACCCACCCATAAAACATACACTGTCCAAAGACTCCCAGATTTTACTCTTTAACAAAGAAAAGGACTAATTCAAAACAAAATGGACAACACAAGGTTATTCACCAGTGCACTGACCAGTATTTCAAACCTGTCAGCTGCCAGCTGTACCAATTAAAACGCATCACTTGGCCTTGAGTGACACTGCCCTGGGTTGTGGCCCACACATGTCTCATTAGCAACGTTCTCCTGTGGCAGCAACTTTGACCTGTTAATTCTGCATTTCAGAGATACTGCATCAGAAACGTGCAGAGCTGAGCCCTGGTGAAAGCAGGGCAGCTTAATNCCCTTCTTTGGTTAGCCCACCGTTTCTGGTCTGTGAAGTCTGACTCTGAAGCATCACGTTGGAATTATTTATAAAGGAAACTACAGGCTTAGCTGAGCAGAGCTCCACAGGTGGAATAACAGTTCCTGACTGATAAAGAAGAAATGAAAGTTTCTGCTGGCAAATATTTACCGTCATTCTCACATTTTTATAAATTACAGAGATACGTAGAATACAAGATACAAGCTTTCATTTTCTTTATAAACAACTGTAAAGCTTCTCAGATTATCCCCTTNTAATCTTGAGCAAATTGCCAAGCTAACAAGATTTTTCATAAACCAAACTCATTCATTTGTATCTGTCTCCCCAGTACAGCTGGAATATCCTAATCTCCAGATGAAACACCAGACACATCAGTTATATCACTTCTGTATTTACATTTTAACAAGACAGTGATCTTACAAAAGCCATACCAAAGACTCCTTCTTCCTCACCCACAAGGCTCACCTTGGTCCAATACATTAAAACACCACAGT